>JAWPHD010005596.1:0-160199 GCA_037043455.1 Cyrtodaria siliqua | reverse complement strand
TTAGAATTTGCCATAAAAATGCTACAGTCAACTCTGAGGAACCTGTTTTTTGGGTTTGTATTAAATTTAAACAATTTATAATGCATCCTCTTCATGACCATGTCTCTTTTTTATTACACTTATACATTTCTGACTTGAACGCTGTAACATGCACATTTTGTTTAGTCTTCTTCCCTGATCACTAACAATATTGAAAACTCTCTTCTCCTCATCCTCTCCCACTCTCTCTCTCTCTCTCTCTATTATTTTTTTCCCCTGTTTATTTCATTTTGTCGTTTAATAATTAGTTTGCCTTGTCCTAAATTGTATGAATATTTTGTAGCGGGAGGGCCGGATTTCTAGATGATGTAATAACTTGTGGCCCCGACCCCATTTCTATGTACATTTATTTGAAATTAAATATGTGACAAGGCAGGGTATTGTGGGGGTATTAATCAACTTTCAGTGATAATTCTAGTTGACAGTTGTTTAGCACTGAAGATTGTAACAGAGCAGAAACACACCAAAAATGTAAATACATGTAAGCGTTAACAAAAATGAAAGGCTTTCTCCGAAAAGTATGCTTACATTCCATAAATGTGCGATTGTGGATGCACGCGCATACTGCTGCATACCACGTAATAAATTATTAAAAAATTAAAATTGTTATAAATGTACCTATATTTATCACACAGCTGACTGCCAGTTAAAATATGCCGTGACAATATATTTAACCAAAGAGAGGCAACTGTATTGATTTATAAAAGGTACCCATTGTTATAGTATACAATTGACGTTGTAGAAAATAAATACAATTGTACGTTACCTTTGCATTGTATAATACGATCGTGGTGTATGTGGAACAATTCATCAACAATACACTATTTTCAATGAAATTGTCCAATAGACCTTGCAAATATTTTATTCATAAAATGTTAACTGACCTAGTTGGATCTATCACTCGATACGATAAAACAAACCATGACGGAAATTGGTCATGTAAACAAAATGATTCTCAGTTTTCGTCTATTTATACAAAGAACACGTGCCACTTAGATAATTAGTCCCCACCGTCCTGTGGGGGACTATAGGTTATGCACCATGTCCGTCCGTCCGTCCTCCGAAATGCTGTTCACGGGCCATATTTTTATACTATTAAGACTTTGAGATACCAAAACTTGGTATGTGGATACATCTTGAGATAGTGGTTTGTCGCGTACTAAAAATAAGTGTCACTGAGACCTGTCATAAGATAATTCTTGTCCGGACCTATTTTTGCAATACTATAATTCTTAGTGATACCAAACTTGGTATGTCAATACATCTTGAGATAGCAGTGTCTATGTAACCAAAATAAATGTCATTGTGACCTTGAACTTGATCTTTGACCTTCATCATAGAAAATGTCAGGAAAATATTTGTCTGTGCCCGGTGGGGGGCTATGGATTGCCCTGCAATTCCTTGATGCTCTTGTTTATATAAAACCAAATAGTTTGGTGTCAAATTTCCAGGAAGAGGTACCTAAATAGAAAGCAGATTAAACATTATATAAATATTGCATCCAGAAGGGTGATGATGTGTATATTGTCAACCTGATGGAAACAATGTCAACCGAGTTGAAGCGAGGTTGACATTATGTTCCGAAGGTTGACAATATGCAGGGCTTAGACACTGAACATGTTATGAACTAACTAGCCTACAGGGCTAGTGCCCTTCTTATTTTGAATAGCCCTCTTCTTAAAACAACTAGTCCTCCTTTTGCGGCAAATAAAAAGATACCAAAATATAATGCCTTTGGTAGCTCCATGGATAAGGCCTTGGCTTTGGAGCTATAGACAGACATCTGACAAGTGTGTGTTCTCTCCCTGGCAAAGGCATGTTTGAGGGGAAACTTCATAACCATCTCATCTATAGCTGAGGCTGCATTTCCTATATGACTGTACTGCTGGTAAATATTGCAAGACAACAGCTTTGTGGACTAAGTCATAGTCAATCCATGCATAGGCCACGGCCATTATACCCTGCTTTGCAGCAACCTGTATAAGGCCCCTTTCCCCACCCAAATTTATTTTAAAGTCATGCAGACCTGGGGAAATTACATTCGCCGTTTATGGGAATTATTTTCCCAATTAAAGGCAAAAGGCCCTTCCCAAAATCTGGGAAAAGGCTCTGTAGGCACCTGTGAAAGTGACACGATGGCTAAAAAACACATCATTTGAATCATGCTGTTTTTTGCTGATGACGCTTTTTCCTTTGCTCTTTTTCATTTGTTTCGATGGAGACTGAGTTCCGTAATGTAAATATCACCACATTTTTGTTTACAATGTGAAGGTCACACTCACCACATGTCAATAAAATACTTAGAAATTAATATAGTGATAGAAATGCTAGTCGTCTCTACAAAAACAATGTGAGACGACTGTTATTTTTCAGCATTTTTGCGCCATCAAAAAAAAAGACCAATCAAGTGTTCAGTAATCTGACACATCTACCATTGGCTAGAGCTTGTCTTGGTCTATTCGTACCCTACATTACTCGATATTGAAGAGTTTGAATAGCGAAAAATTGAAACAATTTGACAATTTTCGACATCATGATCATATTAGATCATTTAAATTGACATTTAAATAATTAAAAACAACTAGCCCGTCGGGCTTGTCAATTGTGAGTTTTTTACTAGTCCTTATCCGAAAGTGACTAGTCTCGGCTATCGGGCTAGCGTTAGTGTCGAACCCTGATATGCACTGTCACTCTCACTGGGATGCAATATTTATTATTATACCCGAGAAAAAAAATGTTTCGATTAAAATTTAAATATATAGGGAAAATAAATCCCGATAAAAAACGTTTTTTGTTTTTTAAAATTTATATGTGTTATACCAGTTTTGATTTAAAGTAACAAAAAAACAAGATTAATATCTTTTACTCTTTTTTCAAAATTATATCGACTGTTAACAATATAAGCAACATATTTTACCATCGTCTTACGACTGAATAACATCAACTGTATTTTAATAAATGTCCACTGCAAAGCGTGTCCGAACTTCGAGTGTAATCATAGTTGAAGAATTTGTTAAGGGAAGTTTGTTACCTCATATATTTACGTACACATTATAAACAGTCTATTTAAATCATTTTTAGAATTCTTTTATTTTTAGAATTTTGTGTTTCTGAGTTTTCAAGAACCTCATTACTCAATGTCCAGATAAAACTCAGTTTAGTTCTTGAAGAATGTAATGAGCTTCAAATTAACCGGTTTCATGTGTCGAGTTTTTATCACTGAACCAATCAGAATGCTTCATCATATTTTGATTTTAGGGGCTGGCGTGGCGCAGTCCTGTAGCGCGGCGGATTTGTAACCGGAGGCCCCAGTTCAATCCTTTGTGGTGCCACTGAGTTCCGTCGGTGTGTTCTTGGGCAAGACAACTTTCCCTTAGCCTCGTCCGTCGGATGGGTACGTAAACCCGGGCGGTCCCGTGTATCGGTCTATCCTCCGATCACGTTAAAGAACCATAGGAATCTATTCGATAATAAGAGTAGGGCAGGTTACCCGGATTCCTATGTATCCTTCCCCTCTCTCTGGGTTGGCTCTAAATAACCTATACTGTGTTGAAGAAGAGCCGTTAAACAACATTCAACAACATTCATATTTTGATTTGGTTGTTTCTATCATGACATCATTTTCTAGTATTATGACATCACACCTCTGGTATTATGAACATCACGTCATGCTATTATGATGCAACTCAGTGTGTTCTCAGAACTGAATGAGCCTTTTAATTGCTGTGACAGATTAAGTATTGAGTAATAAGTTTCTTGAAACCAAGAATCACAAAATTCTAAGAATAAAATAATTCAAAAATGATTTAATAGACTGTTAGCAAATCAGAAGATAAGTAAACCCAAACGGTTTTAAACTTAATTTATACTTTGTTCACACACAGTTTTGATATAATTATTCACTTTTGGAAAAAACATCAAGAGTTCTTCTGTTGTTGTTTTCCAAAAAAAAATAATAATTTCATCTACTAAGTTTTAAATTCTAAATTCAAGACAAACACACATATTATTTTTATTATATACCACAACCCGGAAACTCATGCAGAAAAAATATTTTTTAGGCAATTGTCAACAACACTATATTCCAGTGGGATTTACAGTGGATTCCTACTTGGTCCCCAGTGGGATTTTTGTGTGGGACCCCAGTTATGCCCCAGCGTGATTTTTGGTAGTATTCACGTTTGTCGTCAGTGGGATTCCACCTGATCCCAGCAGGAATTTAGTGCAGCCCTAATGAAAATATAACTGGCATTCTCAGTGGCTTCTACAGCAACCATCCCTTTTTGCAATTGCAATTAAAGTGTGATAATATACAAGTAGGTCTAATCAATCTAACCTTTTGTGAGTCTTTTGTAAATGGCAGTGGAAAAGTAACAACTAAGCTCTCTTATTTTAAATACCCTTAGTAAGTGGGATCAATCTAAACTTTTGTGAGCTTCTAATCTAAACAATTATTTTGGCATCTCAGTGTTTTTTTATTTAAAGGGAGCCATTCATTCTTTATTATACTAATCCGAGTCTTCTCTCACCCTTTTACGATTTTGATATTTCATCTGGCTGTGTACCCACTACAAAAACAAAAGAAGAAAGAAAGCTTTTAGTCACTGAAGGCTACGGATTAAGAAGATACATGTACTACATGACCTCCACTTTTCTGTTGCAGTGGACTTTTTTGGCAAGCACTATGATATGTATGCCATTTGTGATGATAATGTAAGTTTTTTTTTTATTTGGTCGAGATATGAATGCCAATATTATATCATGCACAAACTTAATGCAAACATCGAAGGGTTAACGCACACTATTACAGCAGTCGTATATCCCGGAGAGCGTTTTGCAGTCGGGGCGGTATGAATTGTTGGGGGAGTTGCCAAATTACACGGGTAGATAACAATCAATTAACACCGTTTAGTCACGTGATATTTATGTCAAGATTTGATAACAAAAGTAAAAATATGAAAACAAAACTATCAATTTAATACATTTATACTGTATATCGTACAACGTTTTGCCACATAATTATGTTTAATAAATCTGTTTTTGAGTGATTATTAGTTCATTTATTTTAACATAACATATAGATTAGAAATATAAATTACGCGTCCAAAATGAAGACCCTATCGATAATCCTCGATTTTTACTGTACGCTTGCGCTGAACGTTGTACAGTCCAGTCGGAGACGTCAACCTGTAACAACGTTCAATATGCTGACTAGGTGAGAGGCGGGGTGAGCGTGTGGTGGGCGGGGGGTTGCAACATATATGTGTAAGAACTGACAAAAGCAACACAAAAATATGTAAAAAAAGTTTCAAGTCCGGGGCGGGGTGGTGTGGGGGTGAAGGGGGTGAGAGGCGGCGTAGGTGGGGTGGTGGGGGGCAGGGAAGTTTGCAACATGTAGGTGTAAGAATTGACTAAAAACAACCCAGAAATATTTTATTTTCAAAAATCTAGTGTGGTGGTGAGGTGGTGGGGGGGTGGGGGGGGGGTGATGGTGGGTATGGGGGTGGGGCAGGGAGGGTTGCAACATATATGTGTAAGAAATTGACAAAAGCAACACAGAAATATGTAAAAACAAAAAAGGTTTCAAAGTCTGGGTGGGGTTGGTGGGGGGTGATGGGGTGAGAGGCGTGGGAGGAAGGGGTGGGGGTGCGGCGGAGGTTGCAGTCATATAGTGTAAGAACTTGACTAAAACAACACCGAAAAATATGTAAAAAAAAAAAAAAAGTGTGGAGGTGGGAGTGGGGATGGGGGTAGAGGGGTGGAGAGGGAGCCCATGCCCCCAATATGGGTGAAGTATAAGATGCATAATGCTATAACAAATCCAAACCAAAATTATAGATATTATACAATGCTTACATGCAAACCTAGATCTTCCTTTATTGCACATATTTATGGCCATCACATTTGGGTTTAAATGGGAGCCCAGAATTTGCAGGGACAAAATTACTTATCCAACCCTTACAACAATACTATAAGGAAACCAATACCACAAATTAGTTCATCTAGGACAAAAAAAAGTAAGATATATAGACCTGTAAACACAGCTAACACTGCAAAATTGAGTTGAAACAAACATATTTAAGGGCTATCAGAATTGGTTTCCATGTGAGCCAAGGTTACAGGAACCAAAATTGCTTAAGCAGCCTTAAGATAATGCTACAAGGAAGCCCATGAACAAAATTTGGTTGTGGTAGGACAAGAAATGTAAGAGATATAGACTATGTAAACACAGCTTACACGCAAACCTTGATGTGGGACGCCGACGCCGACGCAACGCCGACACCGACGCCGACGCCGACCCCGGGTTGATTACAATAAGCTCTCTTATTCTTCGAATAGTCGAGCTAAAAACGGAGTTCTAGATAATTGTTTTCAATAGGGATATTATCTGGTCTGTGTATACCTCTAGCTTGCGGAACGTCGTGCCGGCCCGTGCTCGAAAATGCCCGGAGGGCAACAGGGTCTACCTCCATCAGTGGAACCTGGAAAGTCGCCATATAACCTTAGATGTTTGTGCGACTATAAAATCCAAATTCAGTTCAATTCATTTGTTGATATCGACACATTTTAAATTTCCATTCGCAATTATTAAACAACACAAACAGTAGAGTGGTTGCATCTAAGATGTTTGCTCTGATATCAAATTCACTTTGGAAATAATATTATTTTACAGCAAAATACTAGCTTTACAGTCCTACATTGCTTCTAAACGCATACAGATTATGCTGTAAATTGTATTACTTCTCATGAACAGACTCAATAAACCGAGTCTGCTGCTTTATCTCTTAATTGTGTTTGTTGCTGCCAAAGGATCACCTTCATCAGTATTTATTAGTTACTCAAAAAAAAAAAAAAATACAAACAAGAAAAGACCTCGCCTACACCTTAGGAAAATGGGGCGGTCTGTCTCTACCACAAAAGATCGACCGTCATATATAGAGAATATTATGTCAGTGCCTTTTACTATCAAGTTTATTAGGCGAGGCTTAGAAAACGAATAATGGCGTGGGTCTGCCGAGCCATTTTTCGTTTTCGTGCCGAGCCCAATAAACTTGATAGTAAAAGGCATTGACATAATATTCTATTTATCATGTAGATTATCCACATTACTATTATTACCTATTTCACAAATGATACGCTTATCGAGGGACGCCGCCCTGTTGTTGTTTTTTTTGTTTGTTTTATGACGTCAGGCAACGTTACGTGCATGACGTCAGATAACGTTACGTACAATAAACGCCGAGGGATTCCGCATTGATTTGCTCAATCTCCACGCAGAGTTATCGTTCCTTGCTCTCACATATAAGGAACGAGTGTACTCTGGGTAGAGATTGGCTCTATTGGTCAACTTGCCTAATAAAGCAAAATTTATTAGGTCACCCCCTTTATTAGGCAGAAAAGTGCATATCTGCATGATAAATGGTCTTAAATGCGCTAAAATGACTTAAAACACCATTCAAAACAAACAAATTGAAAAAGTGTGAATATTTTTAATAACAATGTATTGCTTTTAAACTATTATATCTGATTTTGACAATGTTAATACTATGAAAGAGTCATTTGAAACTATAGATTTTAGTCTTCATTTAGATGTCCTGAAAGAAATCAGACTGATAAATCTTTATAATATGTTCTTTTATTGTATACTTTCATATTGTCCCGTTTAGTTTGCATTGAGCTAAGCGTGCAATATTATACAATTATGGACTTTTCAGCTGTTATACATGATGTGATATGCACCAAAAAAAATCATTATTGACCGAGGCGATAGCCGAGGTCAATAATGATTTTTTGGTACATATCAACATCATGTATAACAGCTGAAAAGTCCATAACTGTTTTATTATATAACCCTCAATTTATCATATTGTTGAAAACAGGTCAATATCAGAAAAAAACTGAAAACTGGTCAATATCAGAAAACTGGTCAATATCAGAAAAAAACAGGTCAATATCGCTAGATATTTTTTCTAAAAAATTACTTTTTAGCCAATGAAAACGCGTCTATTTATAGGTTATATAATAATCTACGATATTGCACGCATTGATATTGCACGGGAACTTTTGCTCGTGCTTGCTAAGAGCCGCGAAATAGAAATAAGGAACTACTTTCAAATAAAAATAACGGAATCCTTTCTATAGTGTCAACAAAAAAAATACGAGTTTTTTTCAACCTTTTATGGCAAAAATTGATAAAATAATTCAAATGGTCACTCACCCACTGTTTTTAATGTTATCGAATGGTAAACAAACTTCCGAAAATCGCTTGATGTTTTTAATGACGTCATCCGACGTCGACGTCATTTTCGCGCAAAATAATCATCCACACAAAATTGAATGGCAAGATAGGAATTCCATCAAAAGCTATAAAAATAACACAAATGCAATGAAAAGTAATAGTCATACAATTAACATTGATCAAAAACAATATGAAAGTATACAATAAAAAGGTTATTGAATTTGTATGGCTAAATATTACTTGGAACTCGTTGTTTTGGCGCAGGAACAACTCGTTCCAAGTAATATTTAGCCATACAAATGCAATAACCTATAATATATATTTACTTATTAATATACCCGTTGACGGGCAGTTGTTGATTAACATATATTGTTTATATTACTACCATAGCATCCTTACTTGTAAATAGTTTTATTTGAATTTTTTCCATTATTTTTTTATTACTACTTCATTTCTTCATCTTTCATCAGTTTTTGCGCACACTACGACTTATTTATGTGTCGACGTGCCGTAAAACACCATTCAATCATTCTGATTTTCTCGTAGGCGGGTAGAATCCCGCCAAATTCATGTTCATTTATCATTTTTTGTTCATGTTCATTAAAGGTCTTCATCATTGTTTCAGGTGCCATCTCGCTCGCATCAAAAGAGCAGTGGCAGAAAAACAATAAACGTGGCTCCAGCGTAAATGGTGTTTCTACGATAGAATTTGCAGCAACGCTGCAGTTCAGGGTGAGAAGGTTCTAGGCCCATTTTCCATATTTTATCTCGATGTACATGGAAGATGAGCCTGGCATGTTCATGCCTGTTAGACGCCATATAACCTTTTCAATTAAATTCAAGTCATGTACAGCAACAACACGTTGTAGTGCGAAACATCTGTTTTCTCACTGTTTAAAGGGACACCTGCTAGCTTGATTTACTTATTTATTCTATATTTCTATGCCGTTAGTGAAAGATAATCTGTAAATAACGTATTTTCCGTGAAGGGAAATAACTTTAACATAAGCTTAATTATTCAGATTGTATGTTTTGTATTTTACAAATAATGTATGGCATATAACCACTTATCAATATTAATAATTGAGATACTTTCATTTTCAGGAGAAAACATTTATTACTTATTTAATTTGTTTTTCGTTATTTCTTAAAAGTATTTAGCGCAAAATATGATTGCATTGTTTACAATAGAGGGGTTTGGAAAAACCAAAGAATTGATGTGTGAACATGTGTATAACCGACCGCATAATTACCGCGTGACCCTGTAAAGCAGGCTTCTGGCAAAAGTGTTAACTATTAATGGCCTCAGAACAAAAGTAAAAATTGATGATCACAAAATACCATTAGTTGATGGATCTGCGAGAGTTGTTACGTCTGTCAGCTGCCGAACATTAAACAACACTATTCCCGGAAGACAATTTGCCAATTTCTGGTTTAATTTCCTCGGTCTAATTTAGAGCTGTCTGCGGGGAAAGACATAATCATTTACATGTTTAGCTTTATAATAAAATAATTCAACTTCCTCACTCGATTTTTGTCTTTCCCGTAATTAGCGATCACAATGTCGTCCGGATGTATGTGTGTCAGTCCGTTCTTTCTTTGGTGCGCTGTTTAAGTCCATCCGTGCGTCCGACTTTCATTTGTATATTTCTTCTTCATTACTTGCAGAATTTTCACCAAACAACTTTCACCAGAATGTTTTACATGCAACTAACAGCATGTGCAAACTTCCGGGTTGCTGTGACCTACTTTCGACGAAATATAGGTCACGTCCGGTCTCCGCTACGTCAAGCTTATCTTGCTCCTTTATTGCAATAGTTTCACCAAACTTCATCATCATGTTCCTTGTAGGTAACTGACATTATGAGCAAAATGTTGGGTCGCTGTGACCTACTTTCGGCGTGAACCGGGCAGTTATGTTATATGTGCACTGTAGTTTATCAGATCTGTGATATGTGTATACATACACCCAGATAATTTCGACGCCCCACTTAATACTTGATTACGCGGTGTTTATCGTAACTGGCAATTCAAAAACATATTTTCTTCAATAAATTATGCTTTTAGAATACCGAGTTAGTATATTCTCCCCAAAATAATTGTAGGACCATATTTAGATTTGGGTCGTTTTTAAAATGCTGTAATTGAATAATTGACTTTTTTTTCACTTTTTAAGTTTAGCTGTATTCCTTTACAATTGTTACATTACACAAATGTCTTAACATTTTATATGAATATGAAAGCCATAATATTAAAGGGACACACGGCAATCTTAATTTTTTAAAAAACTCACGGCGTCCCGTTAGTTTTTCTCTTCACTTGCATTTGTTCAATCATTAATGGTAATTGTTAGAATAGTTCAAAGCAAATTATTTTTACATATTACTAACTTTTTATAATAGTGCATCAATAATATGTTTAAAAATTAGGTGACATAATGAAGGAAACTGAAATTGAATTTTTTTATTTAATCATATGCAAGCAGTTTTAAAGTCAAAATGACGCAGGATAACTAAATTGAGGAGCACATTTTAATGTTTGAATAAAACTCAAGATTGCCATGTGTCCCTTTAAGGATTAAATAATTATTACTGTTCTATTTAGTGGTCCTTAAATTATTTTGATGAGTATAAGTTGACTTAACTTTGAATGAGGTATTCGCACGTTGCCCACTACTAGACACAAGATGTTTTGAGGTTTGAGATGTGATAATATGTAAATATCACATCCTCTTGAAGGTGCCAGTGGATATAATCAACCCGAGAATGTAATGTCGATCATTTCGAGATTTGATGATATCCACTGGCACCATCAAGAGGATGTGATATTTATTTTATTATACCGAACACATACTCCTAATATACTAATGTAAATAGGTTCTGATATTGTCTTTATAATGTAATTTTTTGCCGTTATTTTGGCGGGTTAGTTTCTTAAATAACAGTCAAGAGCTGTCACCAGATGAAAAACAATCGTTTTAGTAGTCATTTTACCGAGATTCTGGTGTCGTTTCTTATTGGCTGATACGAATGCACATTCTATCGAAGATATATAGAACGGCCGAAATACAATACATTAATAACAACGAGGGAAATCATCATTATAACGACAAACTAAACGTGGATGGTCGAAACTACTATACTACTACTACTAATAATAATAATAATAACAATACTAATTATAATACTAATAATAATATGGACATGTGTTTCCGGTTTCATTTTTTCCTCTGCACAAACCGTCGAGACGTTTGTATTTACAATCAAGCGTCGAAGATGATCAGGATTCAATAATAAACAATTCTGTCGTTAAGAAACAGTCAAGAAACATACTACCTTTTCATCCCTTATTTTTGAATAGTTTTATCTTTATATATTTACATTAATTTTTAAGTAATACTTTCATGAGATTTTGCGCACAATATGACCTATTTATGTGTCGACGTGCCGTAAAACACCATTCATTCATTCATTCAAGAAACATACCCCTCCTAAATGAATGAACACAACTAACAAAGGAATACACTTTCAAAGACGATAACCGGAAATGGTCAGGTGTGCGATTTTGGGCGGGGCTAATTTCCAAATACGGAGTGAGATTTCAGACGACAGAGAGAGGTAGGATATCAACATGACATGGCTAAACATTCCTGAAAATATATGCACTCACAAAACATGGCCAGATCGGCGTGACTTCATTCTGTTTGTTGAGTTTTATTCACGCGCGCGTCGTATTTCAGGTTTAATCAGTTGAAATACAGCGGTTGTTTATGCAGGCACTGCCGAAAAGTTTAGGTTTAAATGTATTTATTTTACTTCGATTGCGAAACAAGTTCTTGCAACTTAGATTAATCACTCTCGATGGCTTCCTGGGTAGAACCAGTACTAAGCAATGTGGATTAATTATCTTGCTCAAGGATACATAACGTGGCCGCGGCGAGGATAGAACCCACGACCTCTCGATCTGAAGTTCGGCGCTCTATCACTGGACCACGCACTCCTCAAAGTATGTACGGGCTACACTACATGTACGCCCTATAGGAAACTGCATAGCTCTACGGTAGGTACAAATAACGCCAGTAAACGGTAGTAATCAAATATGAACGAACACAATTTATTTGTGACAGAAAGCACTTCTATCAATACAAATGGAGGCTACCAAACTAAGGGTTACAACCCACTTCAAACATATGCACAACAATAACCTAATCTCATTCGTGAAAACTCGGCCAATCCCGTCCTTCTTTTGTGAACATGACTCGTGTGTATATCGACCGATCGATATGTTCAAATTTTAAAGCTTCAAACCAACACTTTAAAATATGTATTGTAAAGATAACTGAAAGCATCAATACTTATAAGGATACATGTGCCACCAAAGTAAATTTATTGCAATCTGGTGAAATGAAGTTAAGGTCCTTGAATATCGACGTTATTCCATTGGTCATTGCAAAGTTATGTCCCTTGATCAACCTGTTGACCAGATGTTGTCCCTTCTACAATCAGCACTAATTTTGTCAAGCGATATCTCAAGTCAACCATTTTATCTAACATGCTATATTAATACCAACATAGCCTTTGAATAGTGTTGAGTGGTAATGAGTATGCCCGTGCTGTGTTTCAGAAGTGTTAAGGATTATGTCCACTTTTGCCCCATTGCAAATGCATTATAATAGAAAAAATAGAACTAAAGTAATCCAGAATATTTTTAAATGTAACTTGCAGTTTAATAGGTTTACACTTTTATCTCGACTGTGCCATACTCGAATAATACTTACTAACTTGATAAAACTGTATTTATTAATACTCAAATTATGTCAAACTCAAGGTCATATGTGTGTTGACAAAGTCATTTAAGGGTAGCACTGCCTAGAAAATTGTGTCAACATATTATACTGAAAGTGTCATGGACAAATATTCAAGATTATTTGAGTTCTAATTTTTCAAAAGCAATCTCAATGGGATTACACAAAAGTGGACACAATCCTTAATACTCGGTGTTCCTTTGAGCCCATACATTGTGGGTTACAATACGGCTCCAGACGGTGCTAACGGGCATGTTTACCAATTATTTCACTGATACTTAAAGTTTGGACACTAGTAAAAAACAATCTTTAGAAAAAAAAAGGCTTTGGCAGAAACAAGTAGCCAAATCAATTTTTGTTTCTAAATCTCTCGCTGGACAGATATATTTAAGACACACCCATATTCTCCTGCCTATTATGAAGAAGGTATTTATCAATTCGTAAACAGTTCAAACTTATATCTGCACTATACGTTATTTAAGTCTTCTTTATAAATAAGGAAGCTTACACAAGCTTAACCTAATGACACTGCAAGTTAACTCAAAAGTAATAAGTGCCAGGAAGGACGTCAACAGCCGGGTCGTTATGTAATTACCAAAACAAATCATATCAGCCAGATGTCAGTGTTGTCTTGCGGCAGGAAATTAGACACTTTAATATTTCATTTTCTATGGCTTTCATGTCACATTTCCAATACAATCAGAGCGTAGCATTCAATCTCCTTTATCTAGATAACCCTCATTTCTTGTCCACAACTGATTTGAGACTGGGAAGATTATAATTATTCTCGGACAGTGATTACTCCTGGAATAAACATTTTGAATTTAATTGAATTGAGAATGAGGTATTTTGATTGAAACATATGGGGTGGTTTGAAACAGTCATTCCGTCATCAGGATTTTGAAATAAGCTTTTAATTGATGTTGACAGATTGCTGACTTTTACTGATATCTAGTTAATTTATGTAACTAAAAGAGCAAATGTTGCTTTACTAAGTAACAGATAGAGTATGGTGTTATCGAGTTGGTTGATTTAGTCCATCGAGGTGTTTAATCAGCCAATGCGTTAATACCATACTCTGTGTTGTAGCATGTCCATTTCATCCGTCTTCCTTGCTCTAACTTCCGATAACTTGTAGTTATAGTACACCATTTATTCTGACATGTATTATTGTCAATTCATTTACACCTGTGCAAATACAAAGGAATTTCAGTGACCATCCTACAGCATTGTTTGCACTGATCACATACCCACCATCCGAGATTGCCACTGTTTTCCAGGTCTACTAATGTATCGCGAGGCATACCATATATAAAGCAAACTGAATCTTGTCATGACCATATTGGTTTTACTCGTGTCATCTTTTCACATAAGCCGCTATTTATTAGAATTAGTTGTCTTTTATGCACTCTTATTTTTTGCTTGCTTTCTTTAGATTTTGCTGCATGTGGTTGGCACAATTTCGTTTGTTCTAAGGAATGTTGAATTGCAAATAAATTTTTCAATTCTGGTACACTATCATCTAGAGTTTACGTATATATAACCGTGTCATCCATATGCAATATACGTATTGGAGAATTCAGTGTGTCACCCAGTTCATTACGATTTTCAATTGACTCTTGAAGTTTGTTTGTTTGGTGTTTAACGTAATTTTTCCGCACAATTTAGGCTACGTATCACGGTCGATTTTTTTTGTGGTGGAGGCATGACCACCCACTTATTCTTGGGTAGAACCAGTATTTTATTTCTCCTGCCATCCGTAAGATTCGACACTTTCTCACTTACAATTTGAGCTACTAGTTAGATTCTAACCCGCAGTGGTCAGAGGCGAGAAGGTTTTCAACGCAACGCTTTAACCCCTCGACCACGGAAGCCCGTATCGTGAAGAATATCATACGCAGATTTCATCTTGTCCCTATTGTTTTTACTAGTAATCTTTTCACACAAGCGGTTATGTATTAGAATTAGTTGTCTTTTGTCCACTCTTATTTTTTCATTGATTTCTTTAGATTTTGCTGTTTGTGGTTGACGCAATTTCGTTGGTTCTAATCTTGGGTGCGTTTGGTATTTTTCAATTCTGGTAAACTGTCATCTTCAGTTTGCGTGGACATAAACGATTCACCCATTAGCAATATAATTACTGTGGAGTTCGGTGTGTAATCCAGTTCATAACGGTTTACATTTGATTCTGGAAGTTGCGTTATCTTGATTTTATTATCACGTTTTATTATCACGTTCGTTATTGGTATCAGGTAAACCATCTGTGTTTGTTTAGGAATTTGTCGCAGCTTTTGAGATTCTGTCCTGGGCGTTTGAAACTAACCCAAAGCAAGATACCCACAATCAGGCGAATGGAATTTCAATAAGGACTGAAACCGACTGATCAAGTCGGCCCATTTATACGTACAGCCGTGAACATGTTCACTAATCCATACTATGTATATGTATATCATAGAAAATAACGAGAGATGACCTTGACCTGTGACCTCTGTCACAGAAAATAACGAGATATGACCTTGACCTGTGACCTCTGTCATAGAAAATAACGAGATATGTGAGTTTAGGCTTACTAATACTCGTGTATTATAAAATGTTTTCTTTCTTTCTGTGTAGTGTTTTATTGTTAAACTCAACTGAATACGTGAGCCGCCATTAAATCAACATGAATTGTTCTCATATGACTCTATGGAACGGTTTCAATTACCGCGGATGACAGCAAGTAATAATATATGATGCTACAACATCACACTTACACTCATTTACTCTTAAAGCTAATGATGAGCACATATTGTAATGGGCGTACAGATAGCACTAACCAACACCAATATTCGTCATAATGACAGATGCCGATATTATAGAGATGTTATATATACGACATACGCTGAAAGGACACCGCTGAAAGGAAAAAGAAACGCATAATAGGTATTTCCGCTATATGTTGTATGTTTTATTTTGCGCAGTTGCAATCTCTTAACATTAAACACAGTACTGAAATAGCTTGACTTTTTCAAGCGAAACTTCCACATTTATGAATTTCGTCTTACAAAATACACTTTGATTAAAAGTTCTACTACATGAAAGAGTTGTCCTTTCTGTAAATAGTAGCCCCTTTTTCTACAAAACACTTTGAGATATATCTGGAATATTATGTGGAATTTTGTGTGTGATAATAGTGTAGTATAGGCAATTTTTTGATTATGCGTTTCTTTTTCCTTTCAGTATATTTGTTTTGAATGATCGATCGTTCATTTAGGCAAACAGAGAAAACAGATTCTAGGTAACGCACCGGTAATGTGCGAGGTAACGCATCGGTAATGTGCGAAGTAACGCACCGGTAATGTGCGAGGTAACGCATCGGTAATGTGCGAGGAAATGCACCGTTACACACCGGTAAGGTGATATACGTTTTGCAAGTTTTGCAGTTAGCCACGTCTGTGAAGAGACACATACGTTACAGACCTAATCTCTGAGCTAGTAAATATTTTACACAAGAAATCCGCCGATTCACATGTCTCGCCTAACGGGGGCTGGACTTAAAAATAAAAAGGTCAATGATGCTTAAATGAAAGTTTGTAAACATTTTATTAACTAAAAACAATGGAGTTTGCAGTTTGCTGAGATAACATTTAAGTGCATTTGTTTAAAAACAAAATGCCATTCTATTAAAAACAAGATGCCCAAGAGGGCCTGTGGACGCTCTACTGACTAAAACTACTCTTATATCAAGGGTTGTCGACATAAAATTCCCATCAGTACTTCTTTTAAAACATTGCAAAAACAACAGGGATAGGATGGTCTTAGATCGCTCACCTGGTAATCATGGGCAAACAATCTGCTGTGTCTAGTATGGGATAGGTAATTTTTAATTTGTCCCACTTTCTTCCAAGAATGAAATTTCATAAAAATGTGTATGTGTATGGGGGTGGGATATAATAACAAACTAAACAAATATGGTAAAGATCAGATAAAAATGAAGAAACTACAGATTTAACAAAGGAAAATACAATATAGCATTTTTCAACAAATCAAGGGCCATAACTCTGTCGTTACAAACAAGATATATTCGGTTTTCGAACTTGTCCAAAATGTCATTGATATTCCGCACTTTGCACAACTAGACATTATTCTAAGGCTTCCTGCCACATTTGGTAGAAATCCAACAAGCCGTTTAGGAGGAGTAGGGCCGACTAGAAATTTAAAGTAAAAATGTTAAAGGGCCATAGCTCCGTCAAAAATCAGCGAACTGGAACAAAAGCGTGATATGCACAACTGGACATCTTACCGATGCTTCCTGTCAAGTTTCGTCGTAATTCAACAAGGGTATAGGAGGAGTAGCACCGACAAGAAATTTAAAAGTAAAATTGTCAAGGGGCCGTCACTCCATCAAAAATCAAAGACCCGGAAAAAACCCGCAAAAGGCTCAACGAAATCAAAGCAATGTAGTCTAGTAATTATAGGTTTTAATGTCAAACAAATTCCAAAGAAAGTATTTTAGGATTTTTAGAATCGCTGACATGTAATGAGTTTCAGAAAAAAAGTCCTCAAGATAAAGATGGTGGGAAATGCTAAATGTTGGGGTAAAAGTTGCGTTTTTAAGAGAAATTCTCCGGAAACTGGAATAATTTTATAAAAAGTCATTTGAGCAAATTAGAATTTTCTAACAGTGCGGAAATGCTCTTCCAAATACATCTTCATGTAAATCACGGTTTTATAGATAGATATTGGGTTAATAATATGAGATTTTGGGGCAAAACTTGGAAAAAATGAATAAAATCGTTGATTTCTGTAATACATTTGGTGTTACTAGGCTATAAATAAAAAAACAAAAACTAAATGAGTTGTAAAAACTTAGTTTCTTACTGTTTTGCACAGAGAAAGGTACAGAGATGTGCCAGAAAAAAAGTCCTTTAGTATACGATTATATCAATTACTTTATTTTTGGGTCTAAAAATGAGTTTTCATAAAAAAATCACTGAAAAGAGGAATCATTTTTGAAATAAGATGTTTGGACATAAACTTATCTAATGGAAGTGATAAAATGGTGCACAATTATATATTCAAATGTTTCATTGTATCGTAAGTTAATGTGAAAGTTCACATTGTGAGATTTTGGGGGAAAATGTTGAAAAAATTAATAAAATCGTTGATTTCTGTAAAACAGGATTTTAAGCTAAAGAAGTAGGGAAATGAATCATACAATGATAATCTATAATGGTTTTCCATAGAGCAAGATGCAAGGATGTGCCCCAAAAAAGTCATCAGGCGTTTACTGTTGAAAAATGCATTATGTTCGGGTGGCAAAATGTGTTTTTTCATTAAAAAATGTTGTAAACAGGAATCATTGTTAAGATGTATTTTAATTATACATAATCTACTTGAAGTGATATTATCCCGTATATGCATATATCCAAATAATTTTGTAGTATCAGACATTTAGTTAGATGCTCAATTTTAAGGTCTGTAGCAAACAAAAGGTCCGTTGAATAAATGTCTAGTTACAATGGTTACGAACATGGATCATGTTTACATCATTTGGAAATTTTATATAAATAAATAATGAAGGAAAAACATGATGTAATTACATACATATGTATTTATAACCTTTTGATACACATATTGTATACACTTCATTGAATATGTGGTGGAAATATTGTGCAATCATTACAACAGGGTTTATAATCATTTAAATAGCATATATGGTAAATTATATTAAAATGGTGCAATATGTTTTAATTACATTTTAATGAAAAAGATCACCGGAAACTGTATGATGTTTTAAAAACACGTTCAAAGTAACTGTATGAAATTTAATTTTGAAATTTTGCGCAATACTCATGTCGAAGTTGTAGAACTTTTGTTCACATCACCTAATATTAATGCTTGTTTATGTAAGAAAAGACTGATCAAATAACTAAAAATTTAATTTAAATGAATCTCAATTTCTATAGAATTCATAGAGCTTACATTTTGGCACTGCATACATGAGATTCCTGCTTTCTACAAAAACCTGTTACACATTCAATGCTATAAATTTACATTCTGATTACATTGTTTTGGTTGTTCATAACGTATATAACCTTTCATAAACATGCAATGCCCACACTTCCGAGGGGCAATTATTTGTTGAAAACACCAAGGTATATATGTTATTTAAAAGATGATGATTGTGATGGAAGACTAGTGTGTTACTAGTGGGATTATCCATAGATTTAGCTAACTATCAGACATCCCTTGTACGAAAATGTTTGGTACAAACTTTGCACAACTGCTGGTTTCAGCTGTAGCACTAATATTACTACACTTGTAAAACATGCATATCCGTGATTATTATTATTTTTCCAAAATAACTTTGTACGTTAATATAAAATTTGTGTTTTGGACTAAACGCCTCACATTATATAAAAAGCTATATACATGTATTTACATATGTATACAAGCTTGGTTACAAACAAGAGGCCTCGCTAATCCAGTGGATATGACCATGGCTTTGGAGCCACAGGCCTCTGCCCCAATTGGTTTGCTACCGAGGCATGCATGATGGGAAACTTCATCCTACATCTCAAATACTCTGCCCCGCATTGGTTGCATCTGAAATTGCATTCCCAATATAACCTAATAATGGCGTTTCAAGATTGATAATAGTGTTACTCGTGCTTGGCAACGAATAGGCTTAATTAGAAGCTTGAAATTCTCTCTTGACAGAAGATCTTTAGAACGCATTTACATTTCATTTATACATCCATTATTAGAGTACGGTAATGTTATTTGGGATAACTGTACCCTAGAGCAAAATAAATATGTTGAAGCAATACAAATCGAGGCAGTGCGAATAGTGACTGGTGTAACCAAATTATACAGTATAGCTAAACTGTATGAGGAAACGAAATGGAAACTCTCGCTGATAGACGTAAAAAACACAAACTCATATTATTTTACAAAATGCCTAACAGCCTTACTCCGAATTACCTAAGTGAACTGATTCCGACTCAGGTGCACGATCGAACTGGTTATAACCTAAGAAATAATAATGCCATTTCAGTTGTACCTGCGAGGATTAGTTTATACCTGGATTCTTTTCTCCCATCAGTTATTCGCAACTGGAACACCCTACACGAGGACATAAGGAACAGCGCCACCTTACAAATGTTCAAGTCATCCCTAAACTCTAGCTTATCCAAACCCCCAACACACTAATATACTGGAGACCGCCAAGGACAAGTATTACATGTTAGACTTATACTTGAATGTAGTTCCCTTGGTCAACATTTACACAAGCGTTCCCTTATAGACAGTCCAAACTGCACTTGGGTCTAATAGAAACAGCATATCACTATTTATTAATTTATCCGAGATATATTGATCAAAGACGAGCTTTCTTCACACACCCGAGATATATTGATCAAAGACGAGCTTTCTTCACACACTTACCATGTGTTTTATCTCAACAGAACTTACTGTTTGGGTCAAATAACCTTTCGGACCAATCTAATGCCCACGTTTTCAAAAATGTCCAGTCGTACATATAAGCAACGAAACGTTTTACAAAGTAGATAGCAATGTGTCTAGCCTATTCCTAGGGGGACTGATGTGACTGGTGAAATCATTCTTGTTATACACTTTGCTTGTTTTCTATTTTCTTGTTACTTATCGATAGGTCAGGTCCAAACGAATTACTAATCAGCTACACAATAATGAACAACATAATAATATGACAGGACCTGGTCTGTCGTGCACTGTATCTGTTTTACAATCACTATTTCTAATTGTTAAATTCCATCAAATGCTATTTTACATCATATGCTAACATTTATAACACATAAAATGTCAGCCGTATCTTATGCACTAATATGAATATAAGGAGATTAATTTACATAAGTTTTCATCGAAAGCTTGTTTTTAAATCCTATACATGTACTATCGAAACATTGTTCATCACATTTCTTGAATAAATACTGTTTAAACCAATATAACCTAATATAAGAGTGAACCCCATTTCATTCAGGGTTACAAATACATAAAGCATAACTACTGATACACTCAATTTCTGTTCTGCTCAATTGAAAATGTTATATTTTACGCATAACAAAACAGTTCATAGCATCACGGGAGTTAGGACATTTTATTATTCCAACATGCATCCTTTTATCTATTACAAAAATAGTAAAAATATATTTTACTCTAGACACATGCAAATCTTCTAGTCCACTATCCCTATCAATTACAAAAAAAATAAATGTTTGAGTATACTTGTTTTCATCATGTCCGCAATGTGAGTATCTAATTCAATCTGGAAATAATGAAACTGGGCGAGTACATATATAAGGCAAAACTTCCAAAATATTGTTTATACTGCTCAAATGATTTTTGAAAATAAGTTCATGTATATTTTGCATTTTTCGTCCACCCAAATCATAAAGCCTCGTATGTGTGTGCACAGTAGTGCACATGCGCAACACTTATAATGCGCCAAACTGATACAAGAAAATGGTCTTTCTACACTTTTTTTAGTTTATAACGAAATACTTTGTGTATGAAAAGGGTGATTCTATGCAATTGTTAAGCAAGTCGTCAAAACAAAATCACTGTTTGAGCATTCTTCTTAATTTCAAATACAATGAAAATCTTTGATATAATTATGTACATTGAATAGTGGAACATTTTGTGACATCAATGTATTTTTGTTTCAGCTAAAACGATTTTGAAAACGATTCCGGTTTTCAGCGAATGTTGATGAAAATTGCATTGTTTCGCAGTTTCGCAGAAAAAAGCATTTACATTCATCATACCCTTGGATACTGACACATCGTTGCTTTGTGGGAAACCGTTAGAAATGATCTCTTAGCATTCGCAACAGCTCGATAAATTCCATAGAATCATATTTCTAATTTATGTTGAAGGAATCCATACTGGCTATGTCATACTAATATGGCGGCGCCCTAGACCTCAACAGATTCCCCACAAAAGCCATTAAAAGTCAAACCCAAAATTATCATCAGTTTTCAATGCCATTTGGCCGATATATCTATATATATTTTATTTACATGGAATCGCTGATATAATCTTCATCTTTATTGTAGTAACAAACATGCAATGCAGATCTTACATTTTACACGTGTGGCTAACGGCTATACTGTTTAGAATACAGCAACAGTGAACTATTGTCTGTCCCGTTGACTTCCGGACAAAAGAATGTTAAGATTTTCATCGAAACACATAGGTTTGATTCCAAATGTAGACAGAGTATTGTTTACAAATGTCTCTTTTAGTTCATACATACTTTATTATTAAAGCCCAGTAATTTGATCGATCACAAAAACATTTGTGTTTTTTCTCCATTTCTGTTCCACGTTTTGACCCGAACCTCGAAATTTGAGCATCTTCATTAAAGATATACCGTATAAAGGTCTTCCGTTAACGGGCGTACGGCCGTAAATTACGTCCAAAAATCGTAGTTGTACGGCGAAAATTAACATTAGGCGTACAGTGTACTTCCAAAAACTTCAAATTACGCCGCGATTCTTTAATACGGACGTCCCATAATCTGTAAATTACCGATTATAGCTCCGCCCATCTAATCTAATTTCATTTGAGACTGCCGACGTAACAAGTTGTAAAGCAATTAAAACTCAGTGGAGCCTGTAATTGACAGGTAAAACCGGTTTTGTCCAGTTTTTATCAAGGGTCACACGCCTATGTGAAACTGAGACCCCGGGGCGGGGCCAAATGTGACCCTAGGGACACCATTTGAAAAAATTTTGTAGAGGACCATAAGCTTATAGTAAATGCAAAATATTAAACCTCTGGCTCTTGCAGTTCCAGAAGAAGATTTTTTAAGTTTTTTCCTATACATGTCTATGTAAAACATTTGGGGCGGGGCCATATGTGACCCCAGGGTAAAAGACCATAACCTTATAGTAAACGCAAAATATCGAACCTCTAGCTCTTGTAGTTTTTGAGAAGAAGATTTAAAAAAAAATCCTATATAAGTCTATGTAAAACTGTGACCCTCGGGGCGGGGACATATTTGACCCCAGGGTCACCATTTGAACAAACTTAGTAGAGGACCATAAGCTGATGCTACATGTAATACATGACAGCACTGTGCCATGTGGTTCCAGAGAAGATTTTTTCCAGTTTTTTCCCTATACAAGCCTATGTAAAACTGTGACCCCCGGGGTTGGGCAAAATGTGACCCCTGGGTCACCATTTGAACAAACTTGGTAGAGGATCATAAGCTTATAGCAAATGCAAACTACTTGCAGTTTCAGAGAAGAAGATTTTTAAAGTTTTTCCTTATAGATGTCTATGTAAAACATAGGGCGGGGTCAAATGTGACCCGAGGGTCACCATTTGAACAAACTTGGTAAAGGACCATAAGCTTATAGTAAATGCAAACTATCAAACCTCTGGCTCTTTAGTTTCCGAGAAGAAGATTTTTTAATTATTTTTCTATATAAGTCTATGTAAAACTGTGACCCCCGGGGCGGGGAAAAATTTGACCCAATGGGTCACCATTTGAACAAAATTAGTAGAGGACCATAAGCTGATGCTACAAGTAATACACGAGAGTTCTGTGCCTTGTGGTTTCAGAGAAGAAGATTTTTAAAAGTTGTTTCCTATATGTCTATATGATAACATGAAAAATCTCAATATACAAACTGTCGACCCCCGGGGCACGGCCATTTTCTACCACGGGGACTTCATTTGAACAAACTTGATAATCTAGGCGGTGGCGATCATTTTAAAAGAAAAATTGTTGAAATCTGGGCAGCGGTTCTGGAAAATACTTTTTTAAGTTTTTGACTATATATGGTAATGGCGACCATCTTGGATATCGCGCTGACTTAATTTTAACAAATCTAAAAAGCATTCATCTAAGGATTATCCATGTGATGTTTGGTCAAAATTAGCCAAGCGGTTTCTGAGGAGAAGTCGTTTGAAGAAAAGTTAACGACGACGACGACGACGACGACGGACGAAGATTGTTCCCAATAGATCACCTTGAGCCTTCGGCTCAGGTGATCTAAAAAATGTTATAATATGCTTAGAAACTTAGATGTTATGATTACAACAACTGGGTTACAAAGCTGAAATCAATCTATATTCCAACGGTTTTGGATACATTTGGGAGAGGCAAAGTGTGGAAAATGAACAGTTGTTGATAAGCCGTTATGAAACAAGATTAAAAGATCAATACTTACAAAAATGGTCTCAGATGGTACAAGGCAATAAAAAACTGTTTTATTATAACCATTTTAAGAATGATTTTGAATTCGAAAAATTTAAATGTTCTAACATTCATAAAAAGAAATATAAAAAGATCTGAAAGGGAAAGTAGCATTCAAGGAGGACAGTCAACCACAAAACACAGAAACAAACACGCAAACAGACAAACAAGAAGGCAAAAGCAATAATAAATGCAAACGACATCACAAACAAAAAAAGGGGTGACAATAGGGCTACCGCCTTGGAACGGTCAGTGGCAAAGTAGGCCACTGTGGGTTTAAACCGGTTCTAGGGTGCACCGAACCTCACACTTACCCTACTGTAAAGTTTAGTATGCGCCTTTACGAACATCATCACATTGTTTATTTAATTTTATTGTTTAAGAGGAAGCATATGAAATTGCCTAGAGAGCAGCGTATTTGTATATATTGTAAAGATGATATTGAAACCGATTACCATTTTCTTGTGCGATGTTCATTGTATAATGACTTAAGAGTATTGTATTTGCAAAGGAAATATTATGAACAACCTATTATACACAAATTTTAATTACTTATGTCTTCGACAAAAAGAAATGTTATTATTAATTTAACAATGTTTTTATATACTATGCATTTGAGAATAGAAAACATGTTTTTGATGTCCGTTAACCAAATCATGTGTTATATCGATTATGTATTATATAAAACTGATAAAGGTGATCCTTTGGGAGCAACACACACAATTAAGATAATAAAGCAGCAGACTCGGTTTTATTGAGTCTGTTCATGAGAAGTAATGAAAGAAGCAACACCTCTCACGCCCCCTAGCACCGGCATAAGCGGTATTCTACTTCAAAGTCACCTATATTGGGCTCGTTGGTCCCAAAGGACCAGTAAAAATAACACTACTGATTCGTAGCAAGGGGAGATGTGTATCGATTCCCATTAGGCTCAGTTATTAACCTGCTCTTTAAACCGGAAGTGAGCTTAAATTACCTTCCCCTTGAAGAGCACACTTTCCGAAAACCACAACGTGTAGTCAGTTACTCTTTTCGGCGTCACAAGTCGGACATTTGTTCACTCTCTCTCGCTAGTGTGTTTAAGTTCAGAAGTTGTTTACAGTGTAGAACAGTATTATGACTATTAGGTGTATCTGTTTCTGCTATGACAGAAGAATAGGTTCGTAAATCTTTGGAACTCGAAGACGGAGAAGTTTCTCTCGGAACACATTCCATGTATGGCGACTCGGCTAGCGAAAATTCGTTTCGTGCTAAAACGTCCAATAAGAAACGTCGCTCCAAATACGATGAATTGGATGATACATTTTTCATCGTTAGAGGATAAATTGGAACGGATTGCAAATTTACTTGAGAAGAAAATGCAACCCAGCCAAACAAATTGTTCTTCTCAATCACATGTCGAGGAAAACTATTCTAGTGACGACAGTCATGCATTGTCTCTGAGAGTAAGACCGGGGGAGAAACCTGGGTCAAATAAAACTCTGGAATCAGACAAGGATTAAGATTTGTGTGACATAGATGTGAATGACAAATCAAAAGTGTTTATATGACTTTTTTGGTGAGGATGCCAAAGTGAAGTTAGAGAAGAAAAAGATGGTATTAAAATTGACAAATAACAAATGAAGATCCAAAGCACTAAGTTTTTTGATAACATACAATGAAAATGTCATAGATTTATATCCAGTGGAAGATGAAACTGAAAAGTTTTTACATTAGACCTATTACTGAAAGTTGTTTGATGAAGAGACACGGGCAAAAGGCAGCTTTCTATAACTCTAAGTCAATGGGTAAAGGATTATTTTCACAACCATGCAAGATGTAGGAGAGAATTGCCTATAGGTATTATTATTCAACTTTATGTTCTTTGTCGTCTACGACTCCGACAAACATAAAAATTTATCTTCTTATGTATTTTGCATACATTCTCATTGACCACCACATAAAATATTGAATACCAACTATTCATCCCTTAAATTACCATACAACACACGATGGTCAACGACAAATCACGTTCACAAAAGAATAACACAACACATAGTTGGGCCTACAGCCTTAGAGATCGACACAAAGAACGGGCAAGTAATATGCCGAACATCAGTAAACATCAGAAAAACCTATACATGCATATACGGGCTTGCAAATCTCGATATCTGTGGGGGTGTGGGGTGTGGGGTGGGGGGGGGTGGGGGTGGCCACATAGCTATATATGTGAAAGAATTGACCAAAACAACACAGAAATGTGTAAAAAAAATAATTTGAGTTTCGAGTGGGGTGGGAAGGCGGGGCAGGAGGGAAGGGGGAGGAGGGGGCAACTTCGCTATGTGTAAGAATTGACCAAAACAACACAGAAATATGAAGAAAAAATCCATTTTCGAGTGTTGGTGGTTGGGGATCCATTTTCGAGTGTTTGGGGTGGGAATGGGGGTGGTGGGGGTGGGGGGCAGCAACATATATGTGTAAGAAGCTATGTGTAAGAATTGACCAAAACAATACAGAAATATGTAAAAAAGATAATAATAAAATATTCCAGTTTCGAGTGTAGGGGAGGGGGTGGGGATGGAGGGGGGAGCGGGTGAGGAGGGGACAACATAGCTATGTGTAAGAATTGAAAAAAAAAAACACAGAAATATGTAAAAACAAAATATTAAGTTTCGTGTGGTGGGGGTTGGGGAGGGAGAGGGGGTGGGGGGAGGTGGCAACATATATGTGTAAGAAGCTATGTGTAAGAATTGACCAAAACAATACAGAAATATGTAAAAAAAATAATAATAAAATATTCCAGTTTCGAGCGGGGGAGTGGGAGAGGCGAGGGTGGGGGTGGGTGTGGGGGTGGTGGGTTGACAGCATATATGTGTAAGAAACTATGTGTAAGAATTGATTAAAACAACACAGTAAAAGGTTTTAAAAAATCGAGTTTCGAGTGGGGGTGGAGGAGAGGGGTTGGGTGGTGTGAGTGTGGGGAGGGGGAACATATATGTGTAAGAAGCTATATAAGAATTGACCAAAACAATACAGAAATATGTAAAAAAAAAAAAAAATATTCCAGTTTCGAGTGTGGGTGGGGGGTGTTGGGGAGCCGGCGTGTGAGGGAGGGGACACCACAGCTATGTGTAAGAATTGACAAAAACAACACAGAAATATGTAAAAAAATATATATATAAAAAGAAAATTGAGTTTCGAGTGGGAGGGGAGAAGCAGGGTGGGGGGGTGGGGCGTGGCAACATATATGTGTAGAAGCTATGTGTAAAACAACACAGAAATATGTAAAGAAAGAAAAAAAGTGTGGAGGTGGAATGGGGGGGGGGGGGGGGTGCAGGGACCCCATGCCCCAATATGGGTGAAGTATGAATAAGATGCATAATGCTATAAGAAATCCCAAACCAAAATTATTGATATATACTAGCTTACATGCAAACCTAGATCTGCCTTTATTGCACATTTTATGGGCCATCACAATTTGGGTTCCATGGGAGCCAAGATTTGTAGAAGACAAAATTACTTACGCAACCCTTTACAACATACTATAAGGAAACCAATTCCCAAATTTAGTTTAGCTAGGACAAGAAATGTAAGAGATATAGACCTGTAAACACAGCTTACACGCAAAATTTGATGTGAAATAGACACATTTTAAGGGCTATCAGAATTTGGGTTTCATGGGAGCCCAGGGGTCACAGGAACCAAAATTACTTAAACAGCCCTTAAGATAATGCTATAAGGAAGCTCATGGCCAAATTTGGTTGTGCTATGTAAGAAATGTAAGAGATATAGACTTGTAAACACAGCTTACACGCAGAATTTGATTTGAAATGGGACACATTTTATGGGAGCCCATGGGTTACAGGAACCAAAATTGTTTATGCAGCCCTCAATATAATGCTATAAGGAAGCCCATGGCCAAATTTGGTTGTGCTAGGATAAGAAATGTAAGAGACATAGACTTGTAAACACAGCTTACACGCAAACCTTGATGTGGGACGCCGACGCCGACGCCAACGGCGACCCCGACGCCGACCCAGGGGTGATTACATAAGCTCTCTTATTCTTCGAATAGTCGAGCTAAAAATGAACTGAGCAGTACTAAAGACTGTATCTGAGCAATCGCGAACAACATTACTAAATATATATCTGCGGAATATCGCATTCAGACTCTCAAGACTCTCTTGAGGAATGACACCAGGTGCAACATCATTTATAAAAGTGAACTGAGCAGTACTAAAGACTGTATCTGAGCAGTCACGAACAACATTACTAAATACATATCAGCGCAATATCGCATTCAAACCTTCAAGACTATCTTGATGGACGGCACCAGGTGCAACATCATTTATAACAAGAGCTGTCGGAGAACAGCACAGCTCGACTATTCGATTTTGCAGAGAATAATAAATTATATAGCTAGTATATACCATCAGAAAACAAGGCTAAAACAATGTGGGGTGGGGTTTGGGGGCGCAACATAGCTGTGTAAGAACTGATCAAAACTACAGAGAAATATGTAAAAAAAAAAAAATATAAAAAAAAATCAAGTTTTGAGTGGGGGGTGGGGGTGGGGGGTGGGGTGGGGGGTGGGGGTAGTGGGGGTGGTGAGGGCAATATATATGTGTAAGAAGCTATGTAATAATTCACCAAAACAACACAAAAATATGTAAAAAAATAAATAATTAAAAATCGAGTTTTGAGTGGGGATCGGGGAGAGGCGGGGGTTGGGGACGGCAACATATAGGTCTCACTACAGAATTACCTCCCTTGACCATGACGGTAGGAAGATTCCTACACCGTAAAAAACTAGGGCTGTGTTAATCGGTTTGCTCTCAACTTGGAAATGTGCAATCATTCTCTTATTTCTGCCTTCAGGTGACAAGATTGGAACATGTTCATGACTTCTGCCAAGTTTGGATGCCACTGGGTGATGTTCGAGGAAGATATGATAATTTGAAAATGGGTAGGAATACAGTTGAATTATCAGTGAAATGGAGCTAGTTTTGAGGGGTGCTGAAAAAGACAGGAATTTAAAAAAAATTAATCTGGTCAACTTTTGATTTTTTGTGGAAATTCTGAGCTTCAGAGGAAGGTTTGCAGATTGAGGGGAGATTTAAAGACCAATGGACATTTTATAGTATGTTTGCAGTTGTCCACAAGTGACCATTTCTACATATATTATATAGTGTTGATTAATTCACTAGTGAGACGTTAAACAACCCTCATCTGGACCAGTGAAAGGCTTGATAGACAGCGTTTGTTGTTGCCAGAGTGGATTTTTTATAGTGAAATCTTGATTTTAGAGTGAAACAGTGCATTTCTAAGGTATAATATGGATTTTGATAAGTATTTGATGCTTTTGCAGTGTAAAATAGACTACTTTGCTTCTAGTCGGACTCCGTGCATGCGTTATAACCGTCATTCGGGACTTAATAGACGAATCTGTGGTCAGAAAGTTTCAGAATATGGGAGACAGTCAATTATTTTGGCTGGGAGACATATTCAGATGAACATGTGTGCTCATAGAGTGATGTATATGTGTGTGATGTGTGTTCCTGGTAGTCCTAGGGGGATGGACGTGTCTCATCTCTGCCACAACAGTTTATGTTTGCGATTTGACCATCTCAGCTTGGAGCCTCATAGCGTCAACATGGAAAGACAAAGATACCTGCACATGATACCAATACTGTTTAGGACATAAAGAGTATCCTGATTGCATGCTTCATGTGAGTAGATTGTTTATATTATCCTATTGTAGTGTTTCATGTCAAATTGTTACCCCACCCACTTTTCATATAGCAAAATGTGTGGTCATTGTTTACTTGTCGAGAAGGTCAGTTGAGTATGTTTTATGTTGTCGTTGGTCATCGTATACTTTAAATTTGTTCACTTTGTTGATAAATCTGGCTGTTTTATAAGTTTGTACACTTGTCGCTGTTTGTCATACGTATTTTTGTCCTGAATTTTCTTAAGTGACCGTAACATTTTTGTGTTTTGGGGAAATGACCTTCTAACAGCATTAACTTGTTTTATTGCTGAATTTGCCCGTCCGTCATTAAACCGTGCTGCGGCACTTAATTTTCTGCCTTTAGCGTAACGTCGAAAGGTTACGTCTTTCGGGTGTGAGGGAGGCATTGATACCGTGATTTGTGTCGGCACCTTTACATGTCTTGGTCGCAGCGTCTTTTCCCAGTCGAACATTTAAACAGTCGATTAGTTTAGTTTAGTTTTGTCGTCTCCCTGAATCTTTAGAGGTTTACATGATGTTGGCATAAAATGTTTTCTCCACGTTGAGATTGGTGGATTACTCACACGACATGGAATATTTACTACAAGTTTTCCCACATTTATCCTGGTAGCAGTCTATTATAGCCATCTTCAAATTTTCACATTTTTGTTGTAAAAAGGGAATATTTGTGTCGCCTATAGTCTGCTGTACATTTTGAAACTCAAGTCAGTACACGGTGAGATACGTCCTTTGCAAAGCGTTTCTGAATGTATGCTCGGTCCCATTTGGTATGTCCAGGAAACATCTTTTGTGAAAACTCAGTCCTCTTAATTTTATTTCTCATTGTTTTAGTAAGATGTACAACATCCGCCATTCTTGACATGGGTTTGCCCGTGATAGCAAGTTGAGCAGCACGAGCGCCCTTGAATGCTTTGCTGTCCCCGTCTATTGTCATGTTGTCAATAGTGATCGGCGTGTCATTCTTCAATATCGATTCCATCGCTAATCTGGCCTCTCTATGTTTGTCACTTGTAAACGAAGTAAGAAATTTGTATCGACTTGATGGTTATTGTTGCATTAGTCAATAATCTTTTTTTTTATTTATTTCTTTTTTTTATTACTTACTTACTTACTTACTTACTTACTTACTTACTTACTTACTTACTTACTTACTTACTTACTTACTTACTTACTTACTTACTTATTTACTGATATATCTATCTATCTATCTATCTATCTATCTATCTATCTATCTATCTATCTATCTATCTATCTATCTTAATATTCTTATCTTATCTTATCTTATCTTATTATCTTATCTTATCTTATCTTTCTTGTGATGTGATGTGAGATGTGATGTGATGTGATTGTAAGAAGTTAGTAGATATTAAATAATGTTTAATTAATGTGATGACATCATGAAGATGACGTCATGAATATGACGTGTCGTCATGAATATGACGTTACGTTTTGGCGTAAAAATCTAACCATATTAGGTTAGGAAGGTTTAGGATTTCATCAATCCAGCTTAGCCATCCACTACAATTACAAGTAAGCTTATCTACCAACAATGAAGTTTCCTTGGAAGCAGAAATGATAAGTCAAAGATGATGTACTTTGAATAAAAAAGCATTTATTCAAGAAACCAATAAATTGCCATATAAGGGCATGCATTTTGACACTTGAATTAGGTAATATTACATAAACAGTAAATTTGATACAATGATAAGATAAAGCAATCATAGAATACTAAAACTTAAAAGTTTCAAACATTTTCTTTAACAAGTATAGAAGATATTCAAGTTTAGCGGTTGATATGTCGTGGCAGTTCTGTGCATTTTCAAGTCGTCCGAAACTGACTTGAAGCAAATGTGACCGGCTTCATGTTTTATGCCATTTTGTTAAAAATAGTCCGCGGATAACACCAAGTAAAGTCATTTTATGTTCGTCAATAGTGTTACTTTGTTTGATAAAGTTTTGAGACTTATGTCAAAAAAATAATTCAGTTAAAGGTCTCACTACAGAATTACCTCCCTTGACCATGACGGTAGGAAGATTCCTACACCGTAAAAAACTAGGGCTGTGTTAATCGGTTTGCTCTCAACTTGGAAATGTGCAATCATTCTCTTATTTCTGCCTTCAGGTGACAAGATTGGAACATGTTCATGACTTCTGCCAAGTTTGGATGCCACTGGGTGATGTTCGAGGAAGATATGATAATTTGAAAATGGGTAGGAATACAGTTGAATTATCAGTGAAATGGAGCTAGTTTTGAGGGGTGCTGAAAAAGACAGGAATTTAAAAAAAATTAATCTGGTCAACTTTTGATTTTTTGTGGAAATTCTGAGCTTCAGAGGAAGGTTTGCAGATTGAGGGGAGATTTAAAGACCAATGGACATTTTATAGTATGTTTGCAGTTGTCCACAAGTGACCATTTCTACATATATTATATAGTGTTGATTAATTCACTAGTGAGACGTATATGTGTAAGAAACTATGTAAGAATTGACCAATACAACACAGAAATATGGTAAAACAAAATAAAAAATGAAAATATTTCGAGTGTGGGGTGGAGAGGCAGGGAATGGGGTGGAGGGGGCAACATATATGTGTAAGAAGCTATGTGTAAGAATTTACCAAAACAACACAGATTAGTGTGTGTGTGTGGGTGAGGGGGTGAAAGGAGCAACATATTATGTGTAAGAAGCTATGTGTAAGAAGCTATGTGTAAGAATTGATCAAAACAACACAGAAATATGTAAAAAAAATATGAAAAAATTGGAGTGTTGGGGGGAGGGGGGGGGAGGTAGTCGGGGGTGGAGAGGCAGGGAATGGGGTGGAGGGGGCAACATATATGTGTCAGAAGCTATGTGTAAGAATTTACCAAAAAAACACAGATATATGTAAAAAGCAATAAACATTAAATAAAAATATTCCATTTCGAGCGTGGGGGTGGGGTGGGGGAGGGGAGGTGGGGCAACATAGCTATGTGTAAGAATTGACCAAAACACAGAAATATGTACAAAAAAAAAAAAGAAAAAAAAGAGTGTGTGTGTGTGTGTGTGTGTGTGTGTGTGTGTGTGTGTGTGTGTCAGAAGCTATATGTAAGAATTGACCAAAACAACACAGAAATATGTAAAAAAATAAAAATTAAATAAAAATATTCTAGCATCGAGTATGTGGTGGGGGAGGGGGGGTGGGGGTGGCGGGGTAGGGGGACAAGGGGCAACATGTGTAAGAATTTACAAAAGCAACACAGAAATATGTAAAAAATAAATAAAATTAAATAAAAATATTCTAGTTTCGAGTGTGTGGTGGGTGTGTGGGCAGGGGAGGGGGGCAGGGGAGGGGGGCAGGGGGCAACATGTGTAAGAATTCACAAAAGCAACACAGACATATGTAAAAAAAAAAAAATAGTTTCAAGTGGGGGTAGGGGGGTGGGGGGGGTGGTGAGGGGGACAGGGGGCAACATATATGTGTAAGAAGCTATGTGTAAAAATTCACCAAAACAACACAGAAATATGTAAAAAAAATAAAAATTAATAATAATAGTCTAGTTTCGAGTGTGGGGTGGGGTTGGGGCATGGCAGGGGAAGGGGGCAGCAGGAGAGGGAGCAACATTTGTAAGAGTTTACAAAAGCTACACAAAAATATGTAAAAAAAAAAAATATGTTTCAAGTTGGGGGGGGGGCTGGCGGGGGGAGTGGGGAGCGGGGGGGCAACATATATGTGTAACAATTGACTAAAACAACACAGAAATATGTAAAAAAAATTATATATATAGAGTTTCAAGTGGGGGCGAGGGGGGGGGGGAGCGGCGGGGGTGGGGGGAGAGGCGGGGTGGGGGGGGGGGAGAGAGGGCAACATATATGTGTAAGAATCGACCAAAACAATACATATGTAAAAAAAAAAAGGGAAAAAAAAAAAGTGTGGAGGGGTGGGAGGGGAGTGGGGGTGAGGAGGGAGCCCATGCCCCAATATGAGTGAAGTATGTATAAAATGCATAATGCTATAAGAAATCCCAAACCAAATTTATAGATATATACATGCTTACATGCAAACCTAGATCTGCCTTTATTGCACATTTTATGGGCCATCACTATTTGGGTTCCATAGGAGCCCAGAATTTGCAGAAGACAAAATTAATTACCCAACCCTTTACAAAATACTATGAGGAAACCAATTCCAAAATTTAGTTCAGCTAGGACAAGAAATGCAAGAGATATAGACCTGTAAACACAGCTTACACGCAAAATTTGATGTGAAACAGACACATTTTAAGGACTATCAGAATTTGGGTTCCATGGGAGCCCAGGGGTTACAGGAACCAAAATTACTTAAGCAGCCCTTAAGATAATGCTTTAAGGAAGCTAATGGCGAAATATGATTGTGCTCGGGTAAGTATTGTAAGAGATATAGACTTGTAAACACAGCTTACACGCAAAATTTGATGTGAAATGGGACACATTTTATGGGCTATCATAATTTGGGTTCCATGGGTCCATGGAGCCCATGGGTTACAGGAACAAAAATTGCTTATGCAGCCCTTAAGATAATGCTATAAGGAAGCCCAATGGTCAAATTTGGTTGTGCTAGGATAAGAAATGTAAGAGCTATAGACTTGTAAAACACAGCTTACACGCAAACCTGAATGTGGGACGCGCGACGCCAACGCCAACGCCAACGCCGACGCAACGCCGACGCGACGCCGACCCCGGGGTGATTACATAAGCTCTCTTATTCTTCGAGATAGTCGAGCTAAAAATGAACTGAGCAGTACTAAAGACTGTATCTGAGCACTCACGAACAACATTACTAAATATATATCTGCGCAATATCGCATGCAGGCTCTCTAGACTGTCTTGAAGAACGGCACCAGGTGCAACATCATTTAAAAAATTGAACTGAGCAGTACTAAAGACTGTTTCTGAGCAATCACGAAAAAAAACATTACTAAATACATATCTGGCGCAATATCGCATTCAGACTCTCAAGACTGTCCTTAGGAACGGCTTCAGTACAGCAGCATTTATAAAAACGGAACTATGCAGTACCAAAGAATATTACTAAATACGTATTACTTGTATAACAATTCTGTTTTACAACCTGATATTTTCTCGAAGCAACTAGGTATATAATCTATACGACGAATTATAATAAGTGTAAACCAAAGTCACTCAACACCGTGTATAGCACAATGCACGTTTTCGTGTATCGTCTGGCAAATAATTATTCAAACGTAAGATAGCTGAAAAATATAGATAACTCATTTCATAAGAGTTCACGTTATTAACGTGCGTGTATTTCTTTACTTAAAAACTCAGATATAAATAGTGATATAATAACGATACGTATCTATAGTTATTCTGTTCCACGTTGTACTACCACCGTGTCCACATGTCTGTATCGTAACACCACTGAAGCACTTCTTTCACTAAAACCGCTGCTAGACGAAGCGCTAATATACTATACCATGTGAAAACTGTCAATGTGCTGATAAAATCGTATGTAAAGTTTCGATAATCGCATTTAACTATGAATGTCGAGAGGTGTTGACTGTTCATCAAATTCTGAAATCCTGTAAAGGCACAAACGACCGCTCTCTGTGAAAGGCTAAGTTCGAATGAACAAACGCTCTGTGTAATTCTATATATAAATTACAAGCAAATCTCGTGCAATACTTGCAAAACCGGTCGACTACAAATAACATTTATAAAATCTAGCCCACAAATCTTGGATTCAAATCAATGCTTGAACAACTCACAGGCAGTTGTTCATGAATCAAAATACCAACAAAAGATAAATTATATACAGCAACGTTTGGGAAACTTGTTGGGAGTTATCCAGGCTGAAGATCTTGATAAAGACATGGCAGAAAAGCTAGTGAAAGATATTTTTGCTATGGCATCAAAATGACTAGATCAGATAGGCCGAGCAGGGGCTTTTCTTCAAATAGTGCGCAGAACTTTGGCCATGGACAGATACGGCTCTAGAACCGGGTTTAAAACCCCCAGTGACCTTTGTTGCCACTGACCGTTTCCAATGCCGTAGCCCTATTGTCAACCCTTTTGTGTTTGTGATGTCGTTTGCATTTTCTTTATATACTTTTGCCTTTTCGTTTGTCTGTTTGCGTGTTTTTTTTTGTGTTTTGTGGTTGTCTGTCGTCCTTGAATGCTGCTTTCCCTGTCCGGTATTTGTATCTTTCTTTACATGAGTTGCCAGTATGCTAGTGAATTTCAGAACCTGCCGTTAACGGGTGAAGGTGTGGTTGGATCTGAGTTTGAATCTCTCTTGAAATCGAGAAAAGAAAAAAAGAAACAAGTACATGATTTAATTCCAGACATTAAGAAAAAGGATAATGTTAAGAGAAAGTAGTCTGTTCCTAGTCAGCAGGAATCAGAAAGACCGCGTTACTGATCAGACAAGACTCACCAATCAAAATGTATCCCAACGTTACTACGAAGAGAACCAAAAAGACCTTCTACCAGTAGTACAACAGAGGGCAGAATAGATCAGAGTTTGTACCCAGAGTCTCAGGCAGAGGACGGGGGAAAGCCAGATCTTAAATGACAAGGTAACTATTTTAGTAAAGTGTCCAGAAATTATAGTAGGGGACAGATTGACACAGGTTTCATCGGAATGGGAAAAAATAACTCGGACAAATGGTTTGTTTTGTTTGTTAGTATGGTTTTTTTACGTCATTTACAACACGATGTAAGGTTATATATGACGGTCGATTTTTTTGTGGTAGAGGCAGAACCAGTACTGTTAAGAACTCCTTAAGAATCGACACTTCCTCACTTACAAGTCGAGCTCCAGTGGGATTCGAACCCGCAGCGGTGAGAGGCGAATGTTTACAACGCAACGTCGTTAACCGGGACACGGACAAATGGGTTTTTGTACCTGATAAAATATAGTTACAAAATGGAGTTCATTCGGAAGGGCACCGTTTGCAGGTCTAAAAGAGACGGTGGTGAGAATTCAAAAGAAAATCTGTTAAAAAAGAATGTAATAGAAATTGTTAACAGAACAAATATTATGACAGGTTTTTACAGCACGTTATTTCTGGTTCCAAAAGGAACGGGGAGATGAGACAGTAATCAATCTGAAACTCCTAAACAGGTATTTAAAAAAGCAACATTTCAAGATGGCCACAGTGCGGAAAAGTCTTAAGCTTAGTCAAAAAGGGGGAGATTGGAGAATATATGTAGATTTAAAAGATGCTTATTTTCACATTCCAATTCTCAAGCACCATCGAAAATACCTTCGATTTTCTTTTCAAAAAAAGCATATCAGTTCAAAGTTCTTTGGACTGACGTTAGCGCCACGAGTATTCACCAAAGCAATGTCTGTAGTAGTAGCCCATCTACGAAAGCAAAGCATTCGAATGGCAACTTACTTGGACGACTGGTTAGCCCTGAACGAATTGCAAGAACAGTTGCTGAAAAATCGGAAAACTATGCTCGATCTCCTTTTTCGGCTAGGTTTCTTTGTAAACAAAAATAAATCTTGTTTGATACCCTGTCAGAATGTGAGATATATATGGGTTATGTTTCATCTGAAGGAAGGATTTGTGTGTATCCTACTCCGGACAGAATTCAGTCTGAAATTGGCAGTAGTAAATCTTCTTCAGGGACATACTACAACCAGGGATTTTATGGTGATACTAGGGAAAATAGTATCCTGTTTAGACTTGATTCCCAATGCGAGGTTGTTCAGAGACCAATCCAGTTTCATATGTTACAGAATTGGAGTCCATCGAGAATGGCTATATCTCATCAGATTCAAAGAACGCATTCATTGAAATGGCATTTGAAATGGTGGTTACAGGAAACCAACATTTTGAAGGGTCAATCAATTCAATAAATTATCAGTGTAACAGTAACCACCGATGCATCAAAGATGGGCTGGGGTGGTCATATGAACAACCTTACTGAGCAAGGACGTTGGTCGACACTGCAACAACTTCAACAAATCATTTGTTTGGAGATGGAGGCAATTTACTTGACAGTCAAACATTTCCTTCCCCATCTAAGAAACAAAAATATATTGGCAAGGTTAGACAATACCACAGACATTTAATATATCAACAAACAGGAAGAGGGTGGTGGGTGCGATTTAGCATTAGAAAACAAAATGATACTGAAAGCAGTCCATTTGTCAGGGGACTTGAATGTTCTAGCAGATTGCTCGAGCAGACATACAATAAGACAGACAGAGTGGTCTCTGGACACAACAGTAGTGTCGAAAATATTGAGCCTGTGGCTGCCTCCTTTGAAACTGTTTGCATCAGCAGAGAACAAGAAGACACATATGTTCTGTTCATGGACTCCCCAATATCAAGCTTTGGATGCCCTAACTGTTTGTGGTTGACTGTCGGCCTTGAATGCTCCTTTTCCTGTTCGATTTTCATGTCTATATTTAACAAAAGTCCTGTCTCACATGCAGCAGTTTCAATGCACATTGATTCTAATAGCACCTCAATGTCCGAGACAACACTGGTATCCCCGTCTTTTACAGATGTTAATAGCATGCCCTGTGAAATTGCCCATTCAATCAGATCTACTATCCCAGGCAAAGGGCAGAATATTACATACAGAACCTCAAATGTTAAATCTGACTGCATGGCTTTTATCGACAAACGTCACACGACAGAAGGCTTTTCTAAAAACACTAAAATATTAATTGCAGCCTCTTGGAGATCAGGCACGCAGAAAGATTATAGATCTAAATGCAGACAGTGTGCTAATGAACAAATTGATCCCTATGAGTCATCTTTAAGAGACTGCACATTTTTACCCTTATGTGTTTGTGATGTCATTTGCATTTTTTATTACTTTTGCCTTCTCGTTTGTCTGTTTGCGTGTTTGTTTTTGTGTTTTGTGGTTGACTGTCGTCCTTGAATGCTGCTTTCCCTGTCCGATCTGTTTATCTTTTTTTAACATTTAAGTTCCACGAGAGTCCATCTTACAGAACAATGTCAGGTTATAGGTCAATGTTGTCATCAGTATTACCTCACATAGACAAGTGTTGTGTGGGTCAACCTCCCTGTATTATTAGGCTGCTGAAAGTTTTCTTTTTAATTCCAGACCTCGTGGAAAAAAACTGATACCTGAATGGGATCTTCCTCTCGTTTTAGGTTGCTTGACGATGCCTCCGTTTGAACCACTGAGGGACGCATCTCGGAAGCATGTGACTTGGAAGACATGTTTTTTTTTTGATTGCCGTTAAATCTTTCCGGAGATGAAGTGATTTACAGTCGCTTATAATTGGTCAAGGAAATGTCATTGTTCGGAAGAAGGATATTACTTTCATTAGACAAGGATTGTCGAAACAAGATAGGCCACATCGTAAACCATCTCCGATATTTATTCCGTATTTTCCGGACAATAAATTCTTGGATCCAAAAAGATGTCTAGCATATTAATTTAAAGAGGACTGAGGTTTTACGATGATGAACTTAGTTTGTTTTTGGCTATAACAAGCCACTAAACCAGTGAAATCTCAAACTATTTCGGGTTGGATTGTCAAACACTATAACATATGCATATGAACAGAGTATGCACTAATAAGTCGATTGGAAAAGTAAAAGGTCATTCTACAAGAAGTATTGGACAGTCCTGGGCTCTCTTCGCGGGTGTTTCTATGCAGCAGGTTAGGCAGTCTACAGACTGGTTAAGGGAGTCAACTTTCATTAGCTATTACGTCTTGACCACAAATACTATGAATTGTTTAAAGGTGTAATGCAACAATTAGTTGCCTTTTCGGCGGGTTGCTGGTTAACACGGTGACTTAACTATTATACATTATGTAAATAGGTTATTACATGGAAGGATGTATGTATATACGGAGGGAGAACTAATGTTTAAAGATCAATGGCCACCTTTTTCAGTATTATCAATTAACAAATTTAACTCTTAAACATCATATGAACAATTCTTGATAGTCCCGGAGAGAAACATATATTTAAAACAGCTATTAAATTGTATGCAGAAATAAGTATTATTTGCTCGAGTATATACTAGTTTTACCACTGCCTGACTGCAAGAGGAAATGAGGTAAATCTGAATTGTATCGCTGCACAACTATTGCCAGATAAATGATAAATATTTACTTGTGGATTAACTTACCTGTGCAAAGTTTTCTACGTCATCAAATAAAATCTTATTCTCGGTTTTGACAGATATTGCAATGTATGAATTGTAAATACCTATTGTTGAGAATTGATTTCGATTTAAATAAACATAAACATGTTCCTGAAATAAAACATGGTCGGAGAACTTTAAAGGTGGACATGGTACATAGGAGAAAACTTACTATACGTGGTGGTTTTGAGGGTACAGATGCACATTAGAAGAAAGTGGAATAGTGAACACCGGAAAACAGTGTTTACAAGGTGACAAATTACAGATTATAGTATATATAGTACTGTAAAACGTATCCCACCTCCATGAATGACTGCTTGTTAATCAGACGAATCCAGATCTTAATGTCAGGTAGGTTATTTATGAAATAAAAATGCAAAATTTGTATTTCCAATTAGAGTTTTATGAATAAATATTACCTACCTGACATTACAGGTTACCCTCCTATTCATCCCCAAAGTGTTTTAAGTTTACATGACCACTTGTTATAGGTGTAACACGCCCATTGATTGTTGCATTGAATTGTGTGAGAATTAAAATTTAAATGCCATGTTGTCATTCATATCTAGACCCAAATTAAAAATGAATAATTACATTCTCATCGCAAATGACACACATGCTGTCAAAAAATCCACAGAAAAATGAGGGTCATGTATCTTCTAAGAAAGAACTTGTCTCATGAATGAATGGTCTCTTTAAAAACATAAACACTGAGATGCCATAATATTGTATTCATACACTCATTTCCATATAAGCAAAATAACTTAAAAACTCACAATTTTAACATGACAATGCTTGAAAAATGTAACAAATAGATCAACAATGTGATATAAACCAAAGATAGCACTTTAAATTAGTGAAAATGCCTTTTTTTACAAAAAGAAATGAGAATTATTTATTGACGCCATTATGCGACTACCCCAGGTGTTGCAATGGGTGTGCTACACCTATAAGAATACTTACTACGAGTAAATTTTCAAGCAGCTATTCTGACAAAGCCTAGACTATAACGCATTAAAGAAAGAAAAGTTTTCGCGAATCGACTTAGAATCGATCAATATATACGCGTTTCAAAAAAGAACAGAGCGGTCGACAGCGACAAAATTCAGCGTACTTTTTTCAGTTTTAACCTACCTTAACTGTTTTATAAAATGACATTGGGCATACCTATACCTGATATAATGGATTAAATGCTTCATATAGTCAATAAACATGAAGAAATCAAGAGGTTCGGACGCTGTGGTTTCTATAGGACCCTATATATCTTTTAGCTACCAAAACTGCTCTTTGAATGCAAAATGTGCTGATTTTCATGCCAGAATCCAATTTTCAAAGCAATTTTTCACTTTTGTTGGCATTATACCTTAATTTGATAACACTACATGAATATATTGGCATCCCAAATACTCCTAAATACAAGTCTGGTACTAGCTTTGTGCTTAAAAGCCAAGTTTTAATGACTGGGCAGCGTACTTTGGCTACAGTTCTCTCTGACATTATCTCAGTTAACCCAATTTTAGGGGGTAAGGGGAAGGATTTTGTGGTGTCATACCTATAAAAGCAGGATTTTAACAATAGTAGTGCTAAATTATGATGACAAATACACATAACTACATGTTGATACCAAACAAGCCTAGTTTTAGTGGAAAATGTTTCTCCAGGCCATCATTTAAAGACTTAAAAAATCTGAAACTCCAAATTAAGGCTTTCCGCGGCAAATAATAGCAAAACAAAATTCAAAACCGGTTTTAAAAGAGTGTAAAGTGTTGTTTTTTTGAAGATAAATAATCATTCCAAAAGGAAAAATGCCAGTTAAGTAAGAATCTGAGAGAAAATGACAATTCACAGATCCCGCCTTATAGGTGTAACACGCCCATTGATTGTTGCATTGAGTTGTGTGTGAATTAAAATTTAAATGCTATGTTGTCATTCATATCTAGACCCAAATTAACAAGAGCTGTCGGAGAACAGCGCAGCTCGACTATTCGATTTTTCAGAGAATAATAAATTATATAGCTAGTATATACCATCAGAAAACAAGGCTAAAATAATGTGGGTGGGGTTGGGAGCGCAACATAGCTATGTGTAAGAAATAACCAAAACTACACAGAAATATGTAAAAAAAATAATAAAAAATCGAGTTTTGAGTGGGGTTGGTGGGGTGGGTGGTGTGGGTGGGGTGGGGAGTGGGGGTGATGAGGGCAACATGTATGTATAAGAAGCTATGTAAGAATTCAACAAAACAACACAAAAATTATTAAAAAAATAATAATTAAAAATCGAGTTTTGACGGGGGATAGGGAAGAGGCGGGGTGTGGGGAGGGCAACATATATGTGTAAGAAGCTATGTAAGAATTGACCAAAACAACACAGGAATATGGTAAAACAAAATAAAAATATTTCGAGTGGGGGGAGGGGGTGGGGGACAAGATAGCTATGTGTAAGAATTGACAAAAACAACACAGAAATATGTAAAAAAATAAAATAAAAAAATCGAGAGTTTCAAGTGGTGTGGGGGAGGGGTGGGGGGGGAGTGGGGGGTGGAGGGGATAACATATATATGTAAGAAGCTATGTGTAAGAATTTACCAAAACAACACAGATATATGTAAAAAGATCCGGGGACGGGGGGGGGGGGGGGGGGGGGGCGGTGCAACATAGATATGTGTAAGAATTGACTAAAACAACACAGAAATATGTAAAAATAAAAAAAGGCTTCGAGTGTGTGTGTGTAGGGAGCAACATATATGTGTAAGAAGCTATGTGTAAGAATTTACCAACACAACACAGAAATATGTATAAACAAAACCTTTCGAGAGTGTGTGTGTGGTGGGGTTGGGGCTGGGGCGGGTGGAGAGGCAGGGATGGGAGGAGGGAGTAACATATACGTGTAAGAAGTTATATGTAAGAATTGACCAAAACAACACAGAAATAAGTAAAAAAAAATAAAAAAAAAAATTCTAGTTTCGAGTGTGTGGTGATGGGGTGGGGGTGGCGGGGAGGGGAGGCATGGGGGAGGGGGGCAACATGTGTAATAACTGACAAACGCAACAAAGAAATATGTTTAAAAAAAAGAGGTTCAAGTGGGGTGGGGGTGGGGAGTTGGGGCGAGTGGGGTGAGAGAAATATATCTGTAAGAATTGACTAAAACAACACAGAAATATGTAAAAAATATTAAAAGAATTAAAAAAAAGTGTGTGGAGGGTTGGGGTTGGGAGGGGGAGAAGGGAGCCAACGGTGAAGTATGAATAAGATATGCTATAAGAAATCCCAAACCAAAATTATAGATATAGACATCCTTACATGCAAACCTTTATTGCACATTTTATGGGCCATCACACTTTGGGTTCCATGGCAGCCCAAAATTTGCAGAAGACAAAATTACTCACCCATCCCTTTACAACATACTATAAGGAAACCATTTCCAAAATTTGGTTCAGCTAGGACAAGAAATGTAAGAGATATAGACCTGTAAACACAACTTACACGCAAAATTGGATGTGAAACAGACACATTTTAAGGGCTATCAAAATTTGAGTTCCATTGGAGCCCATGGGTTACAAGAACCAAAATTGCTTATGCAGCCCTTAAGATAATGCTTTACGGAAGCCCATGGCCAAATGTGGTTTTGCTAGGATAAGAAATGTAAGAGATATAGACGTGTAAACACAATATTCTACGATATTGCACACATTGATATTGTACCGGAACTTTTTCTCGTGCTTGCTAAGAGCCGCGAAATAGATATAAGGAACTACTTTCAAATAAAAATAACGGAATCCTTCCTATAGTGTCAACAAAAAAATACCTGTTTTTTTCAACCTTTTATGGCAGAAATTGATAAATTAATTGAAATGGTCACTCACCCACTTTTTTAACGTTATCGAATGGTAAACAAACTTTAGAAAATCGCTTGATGTTTTTAATGACGTCATCCGACGTCGACGTCGCTTTCGCGCAAAATAATCATCCACACAAAATGAAAATGAATGACAAATATTGTCCCGTTTAGTTTGTATTGAGCTAAGTGTGCAATATTCTACGATATTGCACACATTGATATTGTACCGGTAGTTTTTCTCGCGTTTGCTAAGACCCGCGAAATAGAAATGAGGAACTACTTTCAAATAAAAGAACGGAATCTTGCCTATAGTGTCAACAAAAAAAAAAGACGTGTTTTTGTTCAACCTTTTGTGGCTGAAATTGATAAAATAATTGAAATGGTCACTCACCCACTGTTTTTAACCTTATCGAATGGTAAACAAACTTCCGAAAATCGCTTGACGTTTTTAATGACGTCATCCGACGTCGACGTCGTTTTCGCGCAAAATAATCATCCGCACAAAATGAAACTAACATTTAGCAATTCCATCGAAAGCTATAAAAATAACACAAATATAATGGAAAGTAATAGTCATACAATTAGCATTGATCAAAAACAATATGAAAGTATACAATAAAAATGTTATTGAATTTGTATGGCTAAATATAACTTGGAACTCGTTGCTTTGGCGCAGGACGACTCGCAAGCTCGTCGTCCTTTGCCAAAACAACTCGTTCCAAGTAATATTTAGCCATACAAATTCAATAACCTATAATACTGAGCCGAATGAGAATCATGTAATGTCAGGTAGGTATTATTTATTCATAAAACTCTAATTTGAAATACAAATTTTACATTTTTCGCGCCGAGTGCAATGAACTTAATAGCAAAAGGCACTAACATTGTTTTCTACGTATCAAGATGTTCCGTATGCTTTAAGAATGTTATTTATTAAACAAAATGTTACACTTAACTCCATAAAATAGGTTTAACCATTATTATGCCGATATATCGATTCAAAAACGAATTTTAAAGATCGAGAAACCCATTAAATTAAGATAATACTAAATAGTAGGACTATCGCGCAAGAAAGTAGTACCTCCAAGATTTGAAAGTAGTAACTCTTAGATTTGAAAGTAGTGCCTCCTAGATCTGATCCATGATCATTGATGGTAATAACGTGACGCGTTAGTTTTTATCGAAATAAACAACTTTAAATACCGATATGCTACAGGAATGTTTCATAATTTCACTAAACTGTCGATAGCAAGCATTATCATTTATATGGCCGAGACAAAATGTCACTTTGGTCAAATGATGACGGAGCGCCAAATGACACAAGTAAAATGTACTTACGTTAATGGTATTGATATATTTTTCTTGAGAAGACAGCCACCAGCGGAACACTAATAGATCACTTTTGGAGGGAAACAGTTTTTTATTTATTGGAGTCAGCACTCGACTGTCTAGAATCATGATAGTCGATTGTGCGCAGTGAACACGATATAGGTATCATCACAACGGTGCAATTTAGCCTTCAGCCCGTTGAGCACAATGCAAAATAAACTGTTTCTTGGATCTCAGTCACAAGTTCCACAATATTAATTCACTTAAATACACTTTAATTCTGTATATCACATACGTTTGCCTGTACAGCTGTCCTATATCTAAAAAAACAACAGCAAAAACGCCTGTTCATTTTTTCAACATTTCGCGCCATTCTCTTTATATCCTCTGTATTCACATAGTCCTGAAAAACACAGAAACATAACACATTAACATCTGACAGGTTAAATTTAACTTTGAAGTGAAAACCAGTCTTGAGAAACACACAAGCCAATTAGAAACTTCGGATTTTTCCATGGAACATTTTAAGCATCCTGTGACCCGGGATTGCTATTTTTTTTTTTCATTAACCTTTTCTAAAGCGTGATTACCATTAATGATTTTTCATGAAACATTTAAACACTACGTTCTGTGGCCGACAGTGGCAGAGTGGAGACACGTTCTGTGGCCGACAATGGCAAAGTGGAGACACGTTCTGTGGCCGACAGTGGCAGAGTGGAGACACGTTCTGTGGCCGACAGTGGCAGAGTGGAGACACAGGAGAGGCACCTGGAATAAGATTCCAGATGTAGTACAGGCCATAGATGGCACCTCCCATGAAATGTAAAGACCTAAACTCGAACCACAACAACAATATTATTCAAGATATCGCAGTTACCACGCAATACATGATTGTTGACTCAACTGGTGTTTTTGATTTGATGGCACAATTGGTATAGACCTTTCCTGCACGAGTGTGTTTACTAAGTGATAAAAAAAAGTCGTGGATTGAAGTGCGTGGTTCAGTGGTAGAGCGCCGAACTCTAGATCGAGAGGTCGTGGGTTCGATCCTCTCCGCGGCTACGTTATTTATCCTTGAGCAAGATAATTAATCCACTTTGCTTAGTACTGGTTCTACCAGGAAGCCATCGAGAGTGATTAATCTAAGTTGCAAGAATTTGTTTCGCAATCGATGTAAAATAAATATGTTTAAACTAAGAAAAAATCGATTCGGTACCGCTTCATGCCACCATATAATTTCGAAGTTGACAGCTATATTCGAACTTAAAGGATCTATATGGAACACAATTTTGAAGTGTTTTGGGAGGATTGAAGTCTTATAAAGTTATTGGTGAAATGTTATAAAGGTATTGGTGAAATGTTATAAAAGTTATTGGTGAAATGTTATGAAGTTATTGGTGAAGTGTTATAAAGTTATTGGTGAGGTGTTATATGGTGAAGTGTTATAAAGTTATTGGTGAAATGTTATAAAGTTATTGGTGAAGTGTTATAAAGGTATTGGTGAAATGTTATAAAGTTATTGGTGAAATGTTATGAAGTTATTGGTGAAGTGTTATAAAGTTATTGGTGAGGTGTTATAAAGTTATTGGTGAAGTGTTATAAAGTTATTGGTAAAGTGTTACAAAGTTATTGGTGAGGTGTTATAAAGTGAAGTGTTATAAAGTTATTGGTGAAATGTTATAAAGTTATTGGTGAGGTGTTATAAAGTTATTGGTGAGGTGCTATAAAGTTATTGGTGAAATGCTATAAAGTTAAATTGATGAAATGCTATAAAGTTATTGGTGAAGTGTTATAAAGTTATTGGTGAGGTGTTATAAAGTTACTGTTGAAATGTTATAAAGTTATTGGTGAGGTGTTATAAAGTTATTGGTAAAATGCTATAAAGTTATTGGTGAAGTGTTATAAAGTTATTGGTGAGGTGTTATAAAGTTATTGGTGAAGTGTTATAAAGTTATTGGTGAAATGTTATAAAGTTATATGTGAGGTGTTATAAAGTTATTGGTGAAGTGTTATAAAGTTATTGGTGAAGTGTTATAAAGTTATTGGTGAAGTGTTATAAAGTTATTGGTGAGGTGTTATAAAGTTATTGGTGAAGTGTTATAAAGTTATTGGTGAAGTGTTATAAAGTTATTGGTGAAGTGTTATAAAGTTATTGGTGAAGTGTTATAAAGTTATTGGTGAAATGTTATAAAGTTATTGGTGAGGTGTTATGAAGTTATTGGTGAGGTGTTATACAGTTATTGGTGAATTGTTATAAAGTTATTGGTGAAGTGTTATAAAGTTATTGGTGAAGTGTTATAGAGTTATTGGTGCATTATGGAGACATCCTTGCGCTTCTCATATGTGTACACGAAATAATATACTGACCAAAAACAGAAACGTCCCTCCATGTTTAAGCTAAATTACTAAAGATATCCACCGACTTCAGTATAAAACCTATATAGAAAAGTAAGTTTGTTTATCTAACGACAAAATTCAGTTGTCAAATGTATGCTGCAATCTAAAGTTGTGTTGTGGCCCGCTAGCAAAGTCGCGAGGGGTCTAAATTGTAAACCACAAGAATTAAAGGTCTCGGTTAGTAAGGTTTAAAGTGAAAGATTTGACTAAAAAATTGCCATCTGGAACAAATAAACTGAAAGCCTCCTCACACATGGGCGAAACTCCTCCGACGTCAACTTGCGTGTACTGGCGAATAGGACTTCAGCAAAATTCGTTCTCATTAGTATATGTACGTTGTACATCGTTGTGTTGTTCGTATGGATGCGTTTGTGCGCTTTTGCGTCCGTTGCGATTAGTTTTGTTCGTCGGAAAATTTTCAGCATGTTCAAAAAATTGTGGCGAATAAAAGTTTCGTCTATCATTCGTTAAAATTCGTTTCAATACGTTAACCAATCGGAAAGTCTTCGCATAGCCTTCGTCAACTGGCGTTAGAGATCGCAGCTATCAGCTAATTTGCATATTGCGATCAGCTGATTTGCATATCAAGCGAAAGAGGACGATCCCAAGACGAATTTTTGCGATAGTTTGCGAACTTTTGCGAACTGTAGCGAATATTTGCGTATTGTAGCGAATTGAATCCGACGCATGAAAGCGAATTATAACGATAAGTTAACGTTCAGAAAACGAACGGTATACGCTTGCATACGAATTAATACGAAGGGTAACTACGACAAGCGAATCCATGCGAATCATAGCGCTCCTAATTCTTTTGAGTAGTTTTGAGTACCTGAACAGTTTTGTGCAGACATATGCCTGTAGTTCATATATAAGGAGGAGGCTAGTTTCAAGATAATTAGTTATTCCTTCTACGTCAAAATGGAAGATATACAAAGCCTGAAACTGCAGTATGTTGCTGCTATGGCACATCAAAAAGTATTCCAGCAACAACTAAACATACACCGGTTTATCAGAGGCCGATTAAGGTGGCGAAGAGGAGCCAGAGCACGTAACATCTGGATAAGACCATGGCTGCATCCCGAGAGACGGCGGCAATTTGGCATCTATGATCAGCTCATGGTTGAGCTCAAAAGAGAAGATCCTAGAACCTTCAAGAAATTCCTCTGCATGCCAACTGAAATGGATGATGAAATATTCGAGAGGGTTCGTCATCGCCTCGTGAAACAACACACCTGGTACAGGGAGCCCTTGGATCCAGGCCTCAAGTTAGCTGCCACTCTACGTCACCTGGTTTCAGGTGCCAAGTACTCAGACATGCAGTACGCCTGGCGGGTTGCTGAGAATACCCTCTCTGTAGTGGTCAGAGAGGTATGTCATGCTATATGTGAGGAATATGTTGATGAGGTTATGACAGCCCCCTCCACACCTGAAGAATGGAAACAACTGGCTGATGGTTTCCTAAAGAAGTGGAACTTTCCAAATTGTGTTGCTGCCATTGATGGCAAACACATAGCCATCAGAAAGCCTGCCAGCTCTGGTTCCTTAGGTTTTTCTGACTCTACAGCAGCAGCCTTCCTCGCTCTAGATCCTCTTCCTCTTCCCCTAGGTGGCATACTTTTGACTTATTACAAAACAGTTTTATATCAATCAGCAGTCAAACAGCAGAGTAGTAGTAGTTAGTGTTATGATGGAGAGATGATGATTTCTAAGGTTTAAAGTCCCTCTACCATATGAGCCCCCGGGAAGAATCCCCCGTTGGCTCGGCATTATGTCTGGACTATTGCGTGAGTGATTGTGTGTAGTGCTATGTATCTATATACAGTCTACTTGAAGCAGATATAGTGCTGCCACACTGGAATACCACGCCGTAGTACATGATATCCACCCAGACACATTATTCTGACACAGGGTTGACCAGACGGTTTGACCAGACGTAGTACTACCCATTATTTGCTTGTCAGGCATGGGTTACAAGTAACTACTCCATTTTTAAAGTCTTTGGTATGACGCGGTCAGGGGACTCGAACCCACGACCTCCCGAATGCAAGGCAGACACTCTAACCACTACACCACAATGCTTCGGTATGATGGAGAGTCGGAACAAGTTAGTTTATATATAGCGTCCGGTAACGGCCGGATGCGGAAATACCGTTTCGGACATATTCGGAGGCATGCGCAAATATGCGCAAAGTTGCGCTTAAGTTCGTATGTTTGCACTCCTAATCGCTCCTAATCGCTAACGGAAAGAACGAATATTCTTTGCGCGACCCAACGCATTCTAGCGAATTACAGTAACCGTTCGTCACACTTCGTAAATCATTCGCAACAAATAGTTCCCCTACGTTTACCTTTCGTTATATTTTTAAACAATGCAACAAATTTTCAAACAGTTTCGGTCAGAATTCGCTAGAATTCCATATTTACCCTATTCGCCAGGCTTCGTTAAATGGATTCGCCTATGTGTGAGGGGGCCTTGAATAACGTGTGTGGCCACCATTTGAAAGCACGAATGCAGGCCATAATTTTGCGGCGCATTGATGCGACGTAACGCGCAATAAGTGCATGGGGCAGATTACGCCATTCGTGCTGTAAAGTTTAAGTGTAAAGGATATATATAGTGTATGAGCAATACTACGTTATCGACTACTATAGTGTTTGATATATAATCCATTATTCGTGTGCCGCTCATTCATCGAGTAATGTTCATAACTCGTTTAGTATACGGATTTCTATCACATTTATGTTTTGATCTATCACGTGTACGTAAATTATTACGCAGTAGGATAGATGAACACATACTATCTTGTGCCTTTAAACAGGGATGTGCCAAGTACGTTTATTTCTGATATTTTAGTCATGAAGATGACTTAGTTATTGTTGCGAATGATAATGATAATTATGATAAATGACATCAAAGCCAATTATCACGACTAATGCCGTCGATGCTGATAAACTATGATTAGCTATATTATCTATTCAATTGATACTGGAGAGTAATGACTAATATCATGACAATAAGATAAAGATAAGTCTCCTGATGCTTAGCCACGGCTAAGATGCTGATACGATAATTGAATAAGATTGTTACGATAATTGAATAAGTCGTCTTTCATTTACCGTGTGATATGTGGACGCATTAAATTATGCATGTTTGAACTATTAATTGTATGCACTATTAGTTTATGTTTTACACAACTTATTATAGTACCGCAACTACCACGATGTTTGAGCTGATGATTCTCACTAATTACTGTCGTTGATTTGTCATAATGATGTCGACTACTTATTAGTGTGGTGATGATAATCAAAACAACAGTGATGATGTTGATATAATTATTATGTGTATAATTAGTTATATACGAGTAGCGTAGATTAAAAAGTGTTTTCCACTTATGGTGATTTTGTTTAGTCATACAAATAACTATTATGTATATGTGATGATGATATTGGTAACAACACTGATGTGAGTAAAGACGCGTAGTTATAAATAAACTAGATTGTCATAATGATGATGTAATACTAACACTTTCATTAGAGACGCTGATGATGCTTATTATGGGGATACGACAGATCTGATGTACAAAATGTTCAAAAGACAAATTAATGTTTGTGATATGATGAGATGACTTATCATTAGCAATAACTTTTATGATTAGAGGTTAGAAGTTGGTTACGATAGAACGATGTTGTTGTTGATGATGATGATGATGATGATGATGGTAAAACATGATGACTAGTTATTGTAGATAAGTCGTAATGCGGATCCACTATTTTAACATTCACTAGGGGTGCTGATGATTTATTATGTCCATCCGACTTGTATGAAAAGTTATATTATTGTCGATATCAAATATACAGAGAATCAGGCTATGTTGAACAGTTACTTATGTTGATTAGATGTTGTATGAAAAGTTATATTATTGTCGATATCAAATATACAGAGAATCAGGCTATGTTGAGCAGTTACTTATGTTGATTAGATGGTGTATGAAAAGTTATATTATTGTCGATACCAAATATACAGAGAATCAGGCTATGTTGAACAGTTACTTATGTTGATTAGATGGTGTATGAAAAGTTATATTATTGTCGATATCAAATATACAGAGAATCAGGCTATGTTGAACAGTTGCTTATGTTGATTAGATGGTGTATGAAAAGTTATATTATTGTCGATATCAAATATACAGAGAATCAGGCTATGTTGAACAGTTACTTATGTAGTTTAGATGTTGTATGAAAAGTTATATTATTGTCGATATCAAATATACAGAGAATCAGGCTATGTTGAACAGTTACTTATGTTGATTAGATGGTGTATGAAAAGTTATATTATTGTCGATATCAAATATACAGAGAATCAGGCTATGTTGAACAGTTACTTATGTTGATTAGATAGTGTATGAAAAGTTATATTATTGTCGATATCAAATATACAGAGAATCAGGCTATGTTGAACAGTTACTTATGTTGATTAGATGGTGTATGAAAAGTTATATTATTGTCGATATCAAATATACAGAGAATAAGGCTATGTTGAACAGTTACTTATGTTGATTAGATGGTGTATGAAAAGTTATATTATTGTCGATATCAAATATACAGAGAATCAGGCTATGTTGAACAGTTACTTATGTTGATTAGATGGTGTATGAAAAGTTATATTATTGTCGATATCAAATATACAGAGAATCAGGCTATGTTGAACAGTTACTTATGTTGATTAGATGGTGTATGAAAAGTTAAATTATTGTCGATATCAAATATACAGAGAATCAGGCTTTGTTGAACAGTTACTTATGTTGATTAGATGTTGTATGAAAAGTTATATTATTGTCGATATCAAATATACAGAGAATAAGGCTATGTTGAACAGTTACTTATGTTGATTAGATGGTGTATGAAAAGTTATATTATTGTCGATATCAAATATACAGAGAATAAAGCTATGTTGAACAGTTACTTATGTTGATTAGATGGTGTATGAAAAGTTATATTGTTGTCGATATCAAATATACAGAGAATCAGGCTATGTTGAACAGTTACTTATGTTGATTAGATGGTGTATGAAAAGTTATATTATTGTCGATATCAAATATACAGAGAATCAGGCTATGTTGAACAGTTACTTATGTTGATTAGATGGTGTATGAAAAGTTATATTATTGTCGATATCAAATATACAGAGAATCAGGCTATGTTGAACAGTTACTTATGTTAATTAGATGGTGTATGAAAAGTTATATTATTGTCGATATCAAATATACAGAGAATCAGGCTATGTTGAACAGTTACTTATGTTGATTAGATGGTGTATGAAAAGTTATATTATTGTCGATATCAAATATACAGAGAATCAGGCTATGTTGAACAGTTACTTATGTTGATTAGATGGTGTATGTAAAGTTATATTAGTGTCGATATCAAACATACAGATAATCAGGCTATGTTGAACAGCTACATATGTTGATTAGAAGACATACTTGTTATCACACCTGTGAATAGTAATTATTATGATTAGAGGTTATGAAGATGGCGACAATGCCTTGTAGTTGTTGATGGTGTTAACGATGTTGGTTTGACGATGTTGGTCATGTTGCTCAGATATGATACTGATTATTACTTGCCGCGTATGTTTTCGTGTAGAAGAAATTGTTATGGCGTTGTATATTACCATGCTAGCTATCTCAATCGTCTTCTTTGTTAATGTTTACGTGTAAATTTATATTATCCTGTATGCACCATTCCTAAGCTACTCCAAACTACCTCCTGTTTTTCTTTCCCTTTTTTTTTTCAATAGCACGTTCGCTCTTCATCTTGTCATTCGCACGGAAGACATGTCATTGGTTTATGTATGCTCTTTCGAGCAGAGCCTCGAGAATGTTCGATGTCCTTTTTACGCTTACACTCTGTATATCGACATGCTGACGACAGTCTTGTTCCTGTTTCTATTATTGACAATTACATGAACCGTTCAATGCTGTCGTCGTTGTGTCGACCTACAGATTAAATCAAAGTATGTTTTGTGTTAGCTTGCACCTCCTTCTTCTCCTCCAAATATATGTTTCCCCTCTGTGCTTGCAATCAATTTTGTTCAACATGTATACAACTGAAAAATTACATCGCTTGATAAAACGACCATACACACGCCTAATCACAGGTAAAAAGTATCTGGAAAATAATTATTTTGTAAAATGCACCATGTTTGCTTTTTATATCATAACGTTAATAACTTGGCTATTAACAATTCTTCAAACGGCAGGCGACGTTCATCCAAATCCTGGCCCGATTCCTGGCCCAGATAGCGCCAACACTTCATCTACCTCAAACTATACCCATGACTGTATGTCACTTTTTCTATCCGATTCCCTAAACTTCTCACACAATCTGTCGGTTATACATTACAATGTACAAAGCATTTTAGCTAAGATGGATTTTTTAAAAACGGAGCTTTACCAATTTGATATATTAACTTTTTCCGAAACCTGGTTAAATGATTCGGTTAATACGAATGACCTCACTTTTCCGTCTTTCCACACACCTGAACGTAAGGACCGTCTCAGTGATAGTCATGGCGGTGTTATGGTATACATCAAAAACTCTCTTCATCATGTCCGTAGAAAAGACCTCGAACTCAACCACCTTGAATGTATTTGGATAGAGCTTTGTCTGAACAAAAAACGATTATTGTTAGGTACATTTTATAGACCACCTAATTCCGACGCTTTATACAGTAGTAGTATAGAAGACTCAATCAACCTTGCAGTTGATACAGGCATTAAGGATATAATAATTGTTGGTGACTTCAACTACAATATGCTTCCTCAACAAACTGCACGAAAAGTTAACTCACTTTGTCAACAATTTGGCCTTGAACAGGCAATTAAGGACGCAACTCATTTTACCGAGACCTCCGCTTCTCTTATTGATCTCCTTCTTGTTTCAGACGAAAGAAACAATCGGGTTTTGAGGGAACTTGCTAATGAGCTCTCTGTCCCAATATGTGATCTCTTTAATAAATCAATTGTCTTAGGCATTTTCCCAGATACTTGGAAAGAGTCCTTTGTATGTGCAGTGTTTAAAGCAGGTGATCCATCACAAGTAAATAATTATAGGCCTATTTCGCTTTTGAGTGTCATTGATAAAGTTTTTGAAAGACTACTTTTCAAGCATATTTTCAATTTCTTAAGAGATGTGAACTTTCTTTCTGCTTTTCAATCAGGATTTATGCCTGGCGATTCTACTATTAACCAACTCACATACTTGTACAACTCATTTTGTCAGGCAACTGACGCCGGAATGGAAGTCCGGGTACTATTCTTTGATATAAGTAAAGCATTTGTTCGTGTTTGGCACAAAGGTCTCTTGTTTAAACTCAAGGCTGCTGGTATTTCTGGTCATATTATTAAACTTATTGCTGACTATCTTAGTAACAGACGACAACGTGTGGTTATTCCTGGACAAAAATCTAAATCGAACAAAATGAACGCCGGTGTTCCACAGGGTTCTATTTTGGGCCCCCTTCTCTTCCTTGTATATAGTAATGACATTGTTTCAAATATTAATTCAAACATTCGTTTATTTGCTGACGATACAAGTTTGTGTCTTATTATTGACAAGGATAGTGAGGTCATAAATACTGCGAATATAATTAATCAGGACATCCAAAAAATAGTTGAATAGGCGGAGAAATGGCTAGTTGCTTTTAATCCTTCTTAAACTAAATCCATGTTAATATCTCGCAAAAGAAACCCACCTTATCACCCACCCCTTGTAATGTCTAATGAACAAATATCTGAAGTATCCTCCCACAAACACTTTGGTATCAATCTCTCGAATGACTGTCCCTGGCATTCAAACATCGAATATGTAAAAGATAAGGCATAGAAACGCATTAATATCATGCGTAAACTTAAATTTCAGCTTGATCGGAAATCTTTAGAAGTTATTACCACTTCTTTCATCAGACCTCTATTAGAATATGGTGACGTCATCTGGAACATTGTACCAATTATGAAAAACAAGACCTTGATAAAATCCAGAACGAAGCTGCACGTTACGTTTGTTTGTTGAATAATTAAAAATCGTACTACAAAATACTGCGCAAGGGCGGGTTATGATTATGATTGACAACGAGGTACTTTGAAAAATCTCCTGCGATAAATAAATTAAGTATATAAATATGATTGACATCGGCACAGTTGTAAAGAATCTTTAATAAGCAAAACTGCGAACTTTGATTGTGTGTTTTATTGACGGCTAATTATGAAATTAAGAAATGTGTTTGGTATAAAGCGAGTTTGTGATTGTTTTATTGACGAGTGAAATCAGCGGAAATGTATTGTATCCTACGATTAGACATAGCAGGGCTTTATATGACATACTCCTTAGTAACATGCTCCTTAGATTTTTCTAAAGCAAACGTAGAGGCGTCGCCCATCAACAATGATTATGAACGATTAAATTATAAGTATGTATGGAGCAACAATAACAAAAATGTTTTTATTGAGAGTTTCAATAAAGCAGACATAAATGATAATTTGATTGCTTTAGATGGCAAATTAGAACATTGTATTACTAATGAGGATATTAATTCATGCATTCAGGATTTCAATGCCATTATTGAAGATGTGTCTTCACCCATTTTTAAACGCAAACTTAATTATAACGACAATGTTAAAGCTGATGCTCCCGTATTTAATAATGCAAAAGAAAACCCATGGTATAATGATGAGTTTCATGAAAGCAAATTTTATTTTTTTCAAATGTTAAATAAATATAGAGAAAATAAAAGGACATAAATAGAATTAATATGGTTAAAGCTCGGTCACACTATAAATATATTGTTAGATATTGTAAGACGGAGTATGATCGAGTCAAAACAGCTACTTTTGTAAACGCAAGATATAAAAATGCAAAGTTATATTGTAATATGTTAAAAGAATCATCAGGACTTAAGCCTACAGATATACCATTATCTGCGTTTGAACAATATTTTAAAGCAGTCAATAGTTCAGATGATGAATTCTATGCTCCAGATGAAGATATTTTACATTTTAATGAACGTTATGAAAATAACGAATTTAATATCATGTTTGAAGAGTTGAATATATATTTTACTGTGGATGAGATTGAAAAATCAATTAAGCAACTAAATTCAAATCGGTCCTCTGGGCCTGACATGTTATTAAATGAATTTTTCATTCATGGTAAAATTATTTTATCACCAGTGATTTGCAAATTGTTTAATAAAGTGTTTGAGGTTGGTTATTTTCCAGAGGTCTTGTCAGAAGGGTATGTTATTCCTTTACACAAAAAGGGCAGTATTAATGATGTAGAAAATTACCGAGGTATCACGTTATTAAGCTGTTTGGGTAAATTATTTACACGTATATTGAACAATAGATTATCTGAGTGGGCAGAAACATACAGTGTTCTTATTGAAGCACAAGCTGGATTTAGAGCGCACATGAGTACTGTTGATGATATATTTGTTTTACAGGATTTAATTACACATATTTTAAACCAGGGAAAGAAATTGTATAGTGCATTTGTCGATTTTACTAAAGCCTTTGATTATGTCGTGCGTGATAATCTATGGTATAAATTAACTAAGTTCGGTATTCGGGGAAATATTCTTGATATTATTAAATCAATGTATTCATGTGTTAAGTCTAAATTCAAATATTGTAACCAATTGAGCGATGAATTTTATTGTGTTATTGGCGTTAGGCAAGGGGAGTGTCTATCCCCATTGTTGTTTTCCATGTATTTAAATGACATAGAAGATGAGTTCATTCATAGTGGTCTTGAAGGTCTCGATATTAATATGTTTAAGATGTTTATGCTTTTATATGCAGACGACATAGTTTTGTTTGCTAATACTGCAGTAGAGTTACAAGATGGACTTAATATATTATCTAATTATTGTAAAGAATGGAGATTAAAAGTGAATTGCACTAAAACAAAAGTAATGGTGTTTAGAAAAGGTGGAATATTACCACACAATTTAATTATGATGGCGTTTCATTAGTTATAGTTAGCAAGTTTACATACTTAGGTATAGTTTTCTCTACGGGAGGATCCGCATCAGAGGCAGAAACTACCCTTACTGGTCAAGCACAAAAAGCTATTTTTAAAATGAACAGGTATTTGTATAAATTTACATTTGTATCACCAAAACATAAATTAGATTTGTTTGATAAATTGATAACTCCAATTTTAAATTACGGAAGTGAGGTGTGGGGATTCGTACACGCTATATCAATTGAAAGAGTGCATTTACAGTTCTGCAAACATATTTTGGGTGTTAAAAAGACAACACAAAATGATTTTATATATGGAGAATTTGGTAGAACATCATTTATTACAAGAAGATATTTTATAATTGTTAAATATTGGTTAAAAATCATAAGCTTACATGAACGTAAATATTAAAATTAGTGTACAACATGATGTTAAATGACTTTGAAATATATCCTCGCAAAAAAAACTGGGTTTCACAGTTGAAACACTTATTGTCCTCTCTTGGGTTTTATGATGTATGGCTACAACAAAGTGTTGGTAATTGTAATTAATTTCTTGCAGTATTAAAGCAACGGTTAAATGACAATTTTGCACAAAATTGGCATAGTCGATTAGATATCTCCACCAGAGCAGTGTTTTATAGAAGCTTTGCATCTTTTCAGTTTCAACCATATCTTGATAATATAAATATTTTCAAAATGTGTCAAGCACTTACCAAATTACGGGTGTCATCTCATAGGTTGCAAATTGAAGCGGGAAGATGGGTTAAACCAAACAGAATTCCTGTTATCGATAGATTAGGTTTATTTTGTAATAAACTTGAAGATGAATTTCATTTTGTGTTGGAATGCCAAACGTATACTGTCTTAAGAAAGCAATACATTCCACAATATTTTTATAAGAGGTCAAACATGAGGACATTTTTGGAATTACTAAATTCACAAAATAATGTATATATTCACAAGCTTTGTACCTTTGTTTTAAATGCATTTAAATTACGAAACGAAACATTATGTAGCAGATTTGATTTTCAGTGATATGTCAGGCAGGCAATGTTGTTTTGCCTCTTTTGAATTGGTCACGAAAATGAATATACGAACTATCGATAAATGAAGTATTGAAGAGTATTACCTCCAGATCACCCTGATGATATTCATAAGAACTTGCTGTGTGTGAATATTGCTTTATCCCATTCGCGTGCATTTGATAAATGATTTATAAATCCACAAAATTGGAGAATTCAATTACTGTTTAGGTTTACCACCACCAATTACATGTAAACCTCCGAGGTGTAGTCGAATGTAGTTCCTATAATAAAAAGTAATCCCTCCTTTTTCGATGGAAATGGGCATTATAAGTAGGGGAAAACTGCCCATTTCTATTCGATTTTGTGGTTATATGTATAAGAAGCGTATTAATAGGTTTTACTGGATCACTGATGAACAATTTCGAAATTTCGACTCTATGCTTACACTTTGTGAGCAATGAAAACAGTCGATCAATAAAAACAGCTGTACCCTTGACCTGTTTAGTAAACAAACAAGAACTTTCTTACATGTCTTGTGACCCCACGTTTTCTGGTGATTTTTCAAGTGGAAAAATAGTTTTCTATATGAACATTACACTGCTGCATTATCCATACTTAAGTTGAATTTGCAGCAAATCATTAATATGTGACACTTTAACATTGGTGTCTATGGGGAAAATAATTGGTGCTTTCATACCTATAAGAGATGCGTGCAGTAATTAGGACTCGCTCAGATTCGTACCTAGAGACACTTTTCCGATAACAATTGGTAAAATAAGCTCAGAAATAAGTTTTCCATAGTTTATTACATAGGTTTTGAGCGTTTTTAGTCCAATTTTGTCTATAAAAGCCGTAATTTTGAGTTTCATTTTTTTTTCTTGTTTAAAATGACGTTTTGGTGAAGTGTTTGCAGTTGAACTATGTCTTTTTGGTATCAACATGTAGGGTTGCATGTTTGCAACATGTTTTCGTGAATTAAATTTGCATGACAACAGGTTTGGTAGGCATGAAACCACTAAATCTTTCCCCTACCCCCCTAAAATAGGATACTGTGAAAAATGAAGATTTGTGTAAAAGATAAAATATTATTCCTTATCATTCAAACTCGACTTGGTAGCGTTCAGCTAGTATCAATTCTGATTTTAGCGGTATTTTTGGCATTATTAAGCTCGTATTCGCTACTATAATCAGGTATGGTACCACCAATTTTGAAGAATTTGACTGAAAAATCAAATTTGGCATGAAAATCGACATAAATTGGCCTTTTCATCGTCCTAATTGTACCTAAAATGCATATTTTATTTATGTCCATTGAATGTTCTAAACATTTGATCTATTTAATATGATGTATGGACAAGAAATGCCGTTTGGTATGACAATTCAGATAGTGTAAAATTAAAAAAAATATCTCTGACTTTTGTCGATTTCAGACTATTGCCCTTGGTATTCACAAGACCATATCTCTGCAAATAATCATTCGATTTGCATGAAGTAAGTGTTTTTAAGCTTGGAATGAAAATGACAACAAAAACTCCTCATTTAAGAAACATCTGAACATGTTTTCTCCTCTTATAGGTTTACCACCACCAATTACATGTAAACCTCCGAGGTGTAGTCGAATGTAGTTCCTATAATAAAAAGTAATCCCTCCTTTTTCGATGGAAATGGGCATTATAAGTAGGGGAAAACTGCCCATTTCTATTCGATTTTGTGGTTATATGTATAAGAAGCGTATTAATAGGTTTTACTGGATCACTGATGAACATTTTCGAAATTTCGACTCTATGCTTACACTTTGTGAGCAATGAAAACAGTCGATCAATAAAAACAGCTGTACCCTTGACCTGTTTAGTAAACAAACAAGAACTTTCTTACATGTCTTGTGACCCCACGTTTTCTGGTGATTTTTCAAGTGGAAAAATAGTTTTCTATATGAACATTACACTGCTGCATTATCCATACTTAAGTTGAATTTGCAGCAAATCATTAATATGTGACACTTTAACATTGGTGTCTATGGGGAAAATAATTGGTGCTTTCATACCTATAAGAGATGCGTGCAGTAATTAGGACTCGCTCAGATTCGTACCTAGAGACACTTTTCCGATAACAATTGGTAAAATAAGCTCAGAAATAAGTTTTCCATAGTTTATTACATAGGTTTTGAGCGTTTTTAGTCCAATTTTGTCTATAAAAGCCGTAATTTTGAGTTTCATTTTTTTTTCTTGTTTAAAATGACGTTTTGGTGAAGTGTTTGCAGTTGAACTATGTCTTTTTGGTATCAACATGTAGGGTTGCATGTTTGCAACATGTTTTCGTGAATTAAATTTGCATGACAACAGGTTTGGTAGGCATGAAACCACTAAATCTTTCCCCTACCCCCCTAAAATAGGATACTGTGAAAAATGAAGATTTGTGTAAAAGATAAAATATTATTCCTTATCATTCAAACTCGACTTGGTAGCGTTCAGCTAGTATCAATTCTGATTTTAGCGGTATTTTTGGCATTATTAAGCTCGTATTCGCTACTATAATCAGGTATGGTACCACCAATTTTGAAGAATTTGACTGAAAAATCAAATTTGGCATGAAAATCGACATAAATTGGCCTTTTCATCGTCCTAATTGTACCTAAAATGCATATTTTATTTATGTCCATTGAATGTTCTAAACATTTGATCTATTTAATATGATGTATGGACAAGAAATGCCGTTTGGTATGACAATTCAGATAGTGTAAAATTAAAAAAAATATCTCTGACTTTTGTCGATTTCAGACTATTGCCCTTGGTATTCACAAGACCATATCTCTGCAAATAATCATTCGATTTGCATGAAGTAAGTGTTTTTAAGCTTGGAATGAAAATGACAACAAAAACTCCTCATTTAAGAAACATCTGAACATGTTTTCTCCTCTTATAGGTTTACCACCACCAATTACATGTAAACCTCCGAGGTGTAGTCGAATGTAGTTCCTATAATAAAAAGTAATCCCTCCTTTTTCGATGGAAATGGGCATTATAAGTAGGGGAAAACTGCCCATTTCTATTCGATTTTGTGGTTATATGTATAAGAAGCGTATTAATAGGTTTTACTGGATCACTGATGAACATTTTCGAAATTTCGACTCTATGCTTACACTTTGTGAGCAATGAAAACAGTCGATCAATAAAAACAGCTGTACCCTTGACCTGTTTAGTAAACAAACAAGAACTTTCTTACATGTCTTGTGACCCCACGTTTTCTGGTGATTTTTCAAGTGGAAAAATAGTTTTCTATATGAACATTACACTGCTGCATTATCCATACTTAAGTTGAATTTGCAGCAAATCATTAATATGTGACACTTTAACATTGGTGTCTATGGGGAAAATAATTGGTGCTTTCATACCTTTACTAACTTTTGGAGCCATTTTTATGCTACTTCCGTTTTATGCTGGTTCCATGCTCCTTTCGATCTGTTAATGTTTAAATGTTAAGAAGCCTGGGACCAGACAATTGTGCACTAAAAGTGGAGATTAAAGGGAGGTAATTACTGCTATTTTGATATTTGATATGTGATCCTGTTGGAGAATCGTAAGGATATGGTTTAACTTTGCTTTTTCTGCATAAATGTCTAATTTATTTTATGCCTGATAACTTAAGTAAATATTGTAAATATTACATTATCCATTTGAACATTTATTATAAAGTACCATTTAGAAAGTTATTTGAACTAGGTATATATGCTTTAATTTTCTTATACATGATTGGCAAGGATTACTGATAAGTAAGTGCCCTCAGGACGCCGTTAGGTGTCATATGACGTTAGACCTGACTGTACAAAACCCCGTTAGGGATCTGTCTTACTTGAATATTAATTAAAATTAGATACAGGAGATAACATCGTTAGATGTTCCTGTTAAGGCATGAGAGAATAAGCTATGACATAATTGTAGATTCCTGTTGATTAACATAAGTAAATAGTATTAGTATCTTTATAGAGTATATTTTGAGATTAACTTGGATAATAAAATTTATGTTGAACACATCTGCGATTTTGTTTATTCCTGACCGTTGTTTATTCCTGACCGCCTAAACAATCCACACCCCGTGTACGAATCTGGGGAGAAGTAGCCTCTCTCGTGGGAAATAGCACTATCATGTTAGGTTACATCTTAAGTGATCGGGCGTGGTACTGTTTATGCCTGATATAACTGGTCGCGGACCCGTAATATCAGATTGTTCGTCGCACAGACATATACATACATATAAATACTACCAATAACATTGCTTTGCCCGGTTGCCCGTAAGTGACCAGACAAGGCCCTGTTTATGTTGAGCATAACTTGTCTTAGACTGGTAATGCTAATTCGCTTGTTGTCTAATCACGCACTCATTCACACACTCAAAACGGCTACATTTGGCGCTGCGAGCAGGGTGTGGAAATTGTTAAGGCTAAAGGAAGGCGATAAAGTTGCAGATGTGTAAATAAATGTAGTATTTATTACGTAAAGTAAGATTAAATAATAGTTAGAAAGGTATATTTATAGTGTTTAGTCTTTAGTGTTCAATATGGATGTAAATTACTTTGATTTTGACCAGGGTTTTCTTCGCACGCCTACCCCTGACCGGAATACGTATAACCCGTATAATCCCGCGTCTCAAACTCGTTCTTTGTCTATGAGTAGTTACGCACGCCTCCCGTCCCCCACTACTGGGAGAAATCTATTTCCAAACAGTAACCCAGTTACACATTTAAGGGCAGGGCAGACCATGCAGTACGACTCGGGTATTCTATCTCCTGCACGTGTCACAAACACTCCTGATCATAGTAGTGAGTGTTCGATTCTCGCAGCTTCGAAAACTCCAACCAAATCACATGTGCAGGGTGCTGAGACTCCTAAGCGAGTCACATTTGATAGCACTCCTCAACACTTTGACGGTGATGAGTTTTGGCAATCGTGTCTGCGAGAGAGTTTTGTATCACCAATACATCCTGGTTTTAATACTCAACATACTGGAGAACGTTCTCCTTGGTCCCCTGTTAGTTATACTGGGAATAGGACACCCTCCAATAGTAATTTGGTATCCCAAGTACCGTTGGTGGATTTTGGGGCGAGTGGGCCTTTATGGATCAATGCCGATATGGGTATTACCTCGCATAGGCAGGAAACGCCCCTTTGCCAATGTCATCAAACACGTCATGAGCACTCGTGTTTTGAGGGAAGTAACAACCCATGCTATATAGATAAGTCTCAAATGAATATAAATCCCGCCAGTCTAAGCAATGAATCATTGGTCACATGTCGATCAGATAAAAATCCCCAAGATATGTTAACATCTCCATGTCCACCGGCAATAGGAAGCAAACAGGTATCGTCAACACCATGTAGTGTATCCCACCCGTGGGCATCATGCCAACATGCACGCCAAATGGTGCACCCAGGTGCATTTCCACCTAATCTGCTACCTTCACAAATAGTGGTGTCAGGCCAACCTATTGCTCAAACTATGGGTCTCAGAGCACCCCAATGTCAACCAACCATGGTTACGGCTGAACCTAAATCGTGCCATAAGGAACCTGTAGCTCCTCCCTCATATAATGGTACGGGGAAATGGAACACTTTTATAATTAAATTTGAAATGGTAGCGGGTTTAAATTCGTGGAGCGACGAAATGAAATGTAAACGGTTAATGATATGTCTAGAGGGAATTGCAGTCGAATTCATTGAAACTCTCCAAGTTAGACAAACTAAGGACTTCGGTTTGCTTAAGACTGCTCTGACGCAGAGATTTGGCACTACATACAATGAATATTCCTATGTAACCCAGTTTAAAGCAAGGCGTCGCAAAGATGATGAAAATTTAGATCTCTTCATGCAAAATTTACAGAGTTTGGCCGAAAAGGCTTACCCAGACGAGAGGGGTAAAACTTATTACAGTATAGTTTGCGATCAATTTATTGAAGGTGTAATCGATAGTGAATGTAGGAAACATTTGAAACTAGAAATGTCAAAATGTCAAGAAAATAGTAGCGATCGCTTGCGCTACGTGACTCGTTTAGCTAGTAATTACGAAGCTATCTCGGCAGACCAGCATGGAAAAAACCCAAGATCGAGGATTTAAATACAGCCACACGGCGTGATCCGCAAACACGCCCGTGGCCGGTACTAGATAATAATTATTACGAGGTACAAGGGCCAGGAAATCAAAATTATAATCGGCCAGACTGGCGAAGGCCTAGGCCAATAATTTGTTATGAGTGTGGGGAGGAGGGACATATAGCGTCGCGGTGTCCAAGGAAAAGAAACCGCCCGAACCAGGGAAACTATTAAGGGCTGATCTAGGGGTCAATAGAGCAGCCTTAAGAGATAAAGGACCACCTAAACATGTAACGTTTAAGCAGGAAATCAATCAAATAAAGGATAAACGGTTGTCTGTTAGTGATGGCAAGGGATTTGTAAAGAACAATTTGAGTAGTGAAATAGGGGGGCCCGAGCCAAAGACACAGGGACCTGAGGTTTTGAATGGGAATTGTCAAATGGGTATCCCAAGGGTTGATAACGTGAGTTTGGGGAATAAATTGACAATTAATTTAGAAACAGACCCGCCCATTGACAGTAATGGCTTGATTGTAGAGCCACTTATTACCCATAAGACAGTGCTGGAGCAGCTCCCATCAGAGATTAAAGTAGACAGGGATATGGGTGTAAGGTGTGAGGTTGTTGCGGCTCCCACACAGCAGGACGAAACTTAGAACACCGAGTCGGTGAGTAACACTTTCGCTAATAGGCCCATTAGTCTGCAGGTAATGGATGATCAAAGTACCGAGAGTACTATCAAACCAGAACCTGTAGCGCTGAATGTGTCGGCTCCCATACAACATGGTAAAGCTCAGTACACTGAATCAGAGAGTAACCCTTTCGCTAATGGGCCCTCTAATCTGCAGGTAATGAATGATCAAAGTACCGAGAGTACTATCGTTCAAGAACCTATAGCACTGAATGTGATTACTAAGGCCTGTTGGTATTTTCATGCTAAGATCGCAAATGTAGAGACACCAATCCTGTTTGATACGGGGTCCTCAGTTAGTATTATCTCTAAAGAAATGTACAATCAATTGCAGGTTAAAATTCCTTTAACTCCTGTTTCTGCGGGCTTGGTAGCGGCCAATGGTACTAAATTAGAGATTTTAGGCCAGGGCACCTTTAAGTTTGAAACCTCGGTGAAAACTTATGACTGGAAATTCTTAGTCGCAAATACAGAAGGGAATACGAGTATAGTAGGGCAAGATTTTATTGAGACCCTGGGCAAGTCACTCACATGGAAAGATCTTAAATGGCATACCAAGGCAGGGGTAATACAACTTTTTAAGTTAAACTCTAATCAAGTGGCCAGGGTTAAAGTGATCGATTCTATATCGATTCCCTCAAACACAGAATCGTTCATTTTGGGCAAAACGGACTATCCGCTATATAAGGATTTGAATATGATAGAGCCGTCCCTCTATTTTCAGAAACGGGGTTTACTGGTCGCGAAGTCCATTATTAATAAAGAAGGACTATCCCAGGTATCGGTAATAAATATAACCGACAAACCTATAAAGTTAAAGTCAGGAAATACTTTGGGCTCGGTTTGTCCTGTGACAGAAGTGAACGCCCTGACAAATAAACACGCACCATTCCCCACAATACCTGAGCATCTGAGGCCCCTGATCGATGGAGTTTCTGCCGATCTCACTGTAGATCAGAAAACGCAATTTCAAGATCTTATATGTGAATTTCAGGATATATTTGTGGGCCCTGATGGTAAATTTGGCCAAACTCATTTGGCTAAGCATACAATTGAGACCGGGGATGCTAAACCAATTAAGATACCCCTGAGAAAGTGTCCATTAAATCAAAGGGAGGTTATAAATGAAGAGTTAGATAAGATGATAGAACAGCGAGTGATAGAGCCTAGCGACAGTCCGTGGTCCGCACCTATATGTTTGGTAAAGAAACATGACGGTTCGTACCGGTTTGCTATCGACTTTCGCGGTTTAAATTCAGTCACAGTTAAGGACGCCTATCCACTTCCTAATATTCGACAAATATTTGACACTTTGTCTGGGTCTAAATGGTACAATACCATAGATCTAGCTAGTGGGTACTGGCAGGTTCCTATGGCTTCGAAAGATAAAAAGAAAACTGGGTTTTCTACACCCAACCGAGGTCTTTTTCACTTCTTGGTAATGCCGTTTGGCCTCAGTAATGCGGGTGCCACCTTTGAACGGTTGATGGAGAAAGTGTTGGGCAACCTTCAGTGGAATAAGTGTTTATGTTATCTAGATGATGTTATCATATTTGGATCTAGTTTCCAAGAGACACTTAGCAACTTAAGGCTGGTATTTATGCGAATGCGGGGTGCTGGTTTAAAACTAAAACCCTCGAAATGCAAATTCTTTCAGAAGCAAGTGGCCTTCTTGGGCCATATTGCCACAGAACACGGAACTATGTGCGATCCCGCTAAGATCGAGGCTGTACAGAATTGGCCCGAACCCAAGAATAAGACAGAAGTCAAAAGTTTTCTGGGTCTAGTCAATTTTTACAGGACATACATTCCCGATTGTGCACACCTAGCTTTTCCCCTTACGCAACTTACTAAGAAAAGGTATCCGTTTAAGTGGGATAGTAAATGCCAAGAATCCTTTGATGCCTTAAAACTCAGGCTAGTGTCCCCACCTGTATTGGCCTACCCCACTAGAAATGGTAAAGTTATCTTGGAAACCGATGCATCTGGGTATGGAATAGGGGCGGTGCTCTCGCAAGAACAAAAGGGCAGTTCAGTAGTTATAGCTTATGCTAGTAAGACGTTAAACAAATCACAACAGAACTATTGCACCACTATGCGCGAGCTGTTTGCAGTAGTTAATTTTGTGCGCCATTTTAAACACTACTTGCTGGGACGACCTTTTGAGATTCGTACAGATCATGCAAGCTTAATTTGGTTAAAAAACATTAAGGACGCAGACGGGATGTTAAGTCGCTGGTTAAGTATTCTTTATACCTTCGATTTCGAGATTTCTTATCAAAAGGGAACCCAAATGAGACACGATGATGCTCTTTCACACATTCCTCCTAGGGCTTGTAAAAACTTAGGTTGTGTAGACTGCGGTGGGAGGAGGCCAGTACCAGAGGCCACTATCAGCCACACTGAAACTTGTGGGGGAGAGAAAAAGTCTACCCATCGCGAAAGGGCAGTCGGTGCGATGACAGACCTTGAGTCTGTCGAAACAGACTTTGAGTCTGTTTTTAATCTAAGCGCGGAGGTATCCGATGATACCTGTGGCTCAGCTGCCCTCATGGACCCTGAATCTCCGTTGTACACCTTATGTAATTGGATTAAGAGTTTTAGTAAGGAGGAGTTGCGTACTCTCCAATTGGGTGATCTTGACATACGCACTATTATTGAGTGGAAAGAGCAGTCTCCAGATAAACCTACCAAAAGAGCGTTGGAAAATGAGAATGCCGTGGTAAAAACGCTGTATTACCATTGGGCACTACTGGAAATACATAACGGGGTTTTATATAAAAGATACCTGTTTGATAATGACTCATCCCTGACGTTAGTGGCCCCTTCGACCATTAAAGATCAAATATTTGAACATTTACATAAAAAACGTACCGCTGGTCATTTCGGAAGAGATCGTACGGTTGAACTGATAAGGCGAAGGTTCTATTGGCCTAATATGACGGATGCTGTCAAACGGTGGTGCGAGTCCTGTGATTTGTGTGCCCGTTGTAAACCCGGTCCCGGAGTGGGGACATCTCCGTTAAGGCAAATTAAAGTGTCCCGGCGGTTCCAGGTTATAGCCCTTGATATATTTGGGCCTTTACCCATCACCGATAGTGGTAACGAGTATATAGTAGTCATTGGGGATTACTTTACTAAATGGAAAGAAGCCTTTGCTTTGCCTAATCATACGGCTTTAACGGTGGCAGATAAGCTAGTTACAGAAATAATTTGTCGTTATGGCTGTCCTGAGCAGATCCATACCGATCAAGGGAGGGAATTCACGTCCAACTTATTCACCGAAATATGTCGGTTATTGGAAGTGGAAAAGTCCCGTACTTGTCCCTACCGACCACAGTCAGATGGACTAGTGGAACGTTTTAATCGAACTATGAAACAAATGCTCGCCACATTTTGTCACGAAAATCAGAAAAATTGGGATGACCATTTACCATATCTTATGATGGCCTATAGGGCTTCTGAACATGCCAGTACTAAATGCACGCCCAATTTATTAATGTTTGGACAGGAGGTTAAATGCCCTATAGACTTAATGTATGGACCCACCCCCGATCAAGTTGAATTTGAATGCGCTATCAATTACAGTGAATGGGTACAGTCGGCAGTAAAATCAGCTTTTGAGATTGCACACGAGCATATGCAACAAGCAGCAAAGCGTCATAAGACATATTACGATAAAACTGCGAATTTACGAGAATTCGAATTGGGGACCTTTGTTTGGCGATGGTATCCTCCTGGGGCGAACACCAAATTAGGATTAGGGTGGAAGGGCCCCTACAAAATTATAGGGAAAATATCCGATTTGATATATTCTATTCAGTTAGAACCCGAGGGCAGACCTATAAACATAAATGTAAATCACCTTAAAGAATATAAGGGAATGAATCTGCCCCATCTTTGGGAAAACATGGGTATACCTGTCCCAGTAGAGGTGTGGAATGATGATGCGGGTGACATGTTTTCATATATAGAAGATGACAGTCTGGTAAGACCTAAAACGCCCATTAGGACCAGGGTTGGGCGTGCGGTCAAACCCAGGGATATTTATTCGCCATAAAGTAGACAGAGTCCCTGGCGGGGTACATTGTCTGTCAGGTCTGCACTATGTGTTTTTGTTTGTTTGTGGTGTATATCGATGTTGTTGGTTTGTTTTGTTGTATAGTTTGGGTTCTATGTTTATATATGTCAAAGTAGGCATAAATACCCGTACTTATTGACATTATGGTTATTTATTACAGATAACACTGCAGTTCTCATTTTCCCTCTCAAAATGTCCGACATAGAAGACACAATGCGGTTGGTCTCTTCCGAGGAAGATACAAGTATGACAGAAATCTTTCCGGAATTTGGCACTTGTTGCCATGTAGATAACTGCACGTGTCTGACGTTCTTTAAATCTTGGCATAAACTCGCTGATCATTTTCGGAAAATGCATAAACGAATGAGCTCAGTTTACCACTGTACGGCATGTGAAAAATCTTCGAATATCCGAAATAATGCCATTCGTCATACCCGCATACATACCGGGGTTAAAGCCAAGGTGGTGAGGCGAATGAGAAGAAACCCCCAATTTATTGATCCGGATGGTTTTCAGCTGCCCCAATTCAGATCAAAACCTAAGTTGTCGGAATCTGACCCCTCGGTACTCCAACATATGAGGATCGAGTTAAATTTAAAGAGGGTACAACTTAAAGAACGCCAAGTTCAAATTGATAAGAAAGAAGACCAGATTAGTAAAACATGTAAGGAGTTGGACCGGGCTTACCAGCGAGGGTAATGTGTTAGAGGGAGTTCTAGTAAATAGTAACCTAGTTGTGGGAAATCTCTGACAATTTATTCTTATGACTGTTTAGATACTTAGAGTTGGTTGTTATTTTTTTATAAAATATGAACTTATGGAAACTTACTTAGACTAAAGTACGGGTTATTGTAAATATAACTCAGAATGATGTGTGTTATTTTATATATATATATATTTTTTCCAACACGTTCAATACGTGTATGTAGCATGGCAGGTTTCTATAGATCTCTTGTGTGTGGAATTTAGTGCCAGTAATTCTGTAGTACCATGTGACTGACATTATATGATAAACCAAGGGATTTTATCGATTAAGCGGCAAGATATGGCTGCCGTATGGATGCAGAGCATAAAACAATGGACACATTTGATGAAATATGTAGATTATTGTGTTATTGTGTTGACTTGTGCTGAGCCTGTCATTGGCGTGAACAAAGGACTTTTGTAATGGTATGACATATGGGCTGCTGAGTCGGAGAATAAACTGTGTACTATGTGAACATGAACAATGGACTATGTGAGTGATAAGAAACTGGTAATTAAACAAGAGATTTTGTAGAAACTTGCTAGCGTGCTGCATAAGAGTTTGTTTTTTTGATTTTCGTATTTGTACATGTCCGGTGTTGGACCAAATTTATGGTCCTATTCCTTTGTTATTCGAAAGTAATCGAGTTGTTTATAAATCGGTTATTTGTTAGTTTATAACAGGTGATCTCAATATATTCTGGATGGTAGCACCCTTTATAGTGCTATAGAATTATGACTGGACCGGTTTGGGTAAATTGTATATATTAAACGGGTATTTAAATAATTGAGTGTTAATTACTATTTATATGTATTATTAGATCTGGTTAATTTATTGGATCGTTATTGATCTGGTTGGTATCGATGGATAGTTACGCAAATCTACTAAGTATAGCAATGTATAAAATAAAAAAGTTTTATTAAACATTTTTTGGATAAGGGAAGAGGAATGTAGCAGATTTGATTTTCAATGATATGTCAGGCAGGCAATGTTGTTTTGCCTCTTTTGAATTGGTCACGAAAATGAATATACGAACTATCGATAAATGAAGTATTGAAGAGTATTACCTCCAGATCACCCTGATGATATTCATAAGAACTTGCTGTGTGTGAATATTGCTTTATCCCATTCGCGTGCACTTGATAAATAATTTATAAATCCACAAAATTGGAGAATTCAATTACTGTTTACTAACTTTTGGAGCCATTTTTATGATACTTCCGTTTTATGCTGGTTCCATGCTCCTTTCGATCTGTTAATGTTTAAATGTTAAGAAGCCTGGGACCAGACAATTGTGCACTAAAAGTGGAGATTAAAGGGAGGTAATTACTGCTATTTTGATATTTGATATGTGATCCTGTTGGAGAATCGTAAGGATATGGTTTAACTTTGCTTTTTCTGCATAAATGTCTAATTTATTTTATGTCTGATAACTTAAGTAAATATTGTAAATATTACATTATCCATTTGAACATTTATTATAAAGTACCATTTAGAAAGTTATTTGAACTAGGTATATATGCTTTAATTTTCTTATACATGATTGGCAAGGATTACTGATAAGTAAGTGCCCTCAGGACGCCGTTAGGTGTCATATAACGTTAGACCTGACTGTACAAAACCCCGTTAGGGATCTGTCTTACTTGAATATTAATTAAAATTAGATACAGGAGATAACATCGTTAGATGTTCCTGTTAAGGCATGAGAGAATAAGCTATGACATAATTGTAGATTCCTGTTGATTAAAATAAGTAAATAGTATTAGTATCTTTATAGAGTATATTTTGAGATTAACTTGGATAATAAAATTTATGTTGAACCCATCTGCGATTTTGTTTATTCCTGACCGTTGTTTATTCCTGACCGCCTAAACAATCCACACCCCGTGTACGAATCTGGGGAGAAGTAGCCTCTCTCGTGGGAAATAGCACTATCATGTTAGGTTACATCTTAAGTGATCGGGCGTGGTACTGTTTATGCCTGATATAACTGGTCGCGGACCCGTAATATCAGATTGTTCGTCGCACAGACATATACATACATATAAATACTACCAATAACATGGCTTTGCCCGGTTGCCCGTAAGTGACCAGACAAGGCCCTGTTGATGTTGAGCATAACTTGTCTTAGACTGGTAATGCTAATTCGCTTGTTGTCTAATCACGCACTCATTCACACACTCAAAACGGCTACAATTATATAGAACTTAGTAAATATAGGTTCATTTATTTTACCGAATGTGTTATGAAATGTATGGTTCAGTATTTATTTATAGTATGTAGTAATACGCCTTCTCAATGATTAAGTCCACTTGATAGAAATTGTTGTGCGCGTGAGTGCGTAAGTGATTGAGTGAGTGCATGCGTGCGTGCCAATATACGTGCATTTTGCTGTGACTGTCTCAGATTAACAAAAGATTATTTATTGTAAAATCCTACACTGTTGCCATGTTTTATGTAACTGTATATTGTATCCTCACGGGCTTTTAAGCCTATTGGAATTTGGAAATAAAGTTATCTATCTATGATATATATTTATATTTAATTACCAGCCCAGGACATAGACATCAATATGGTATCTGTGTTTATGGATTAGTCAATGATTTTGTTTTTTGTTACACAATGCGGGTATGAATGAAAACTAAGTTTGGGGTAATTATCGAATAATTAGTATTTTTCAATAAAAATGAAACGAAGACCAGAACAATATTGCATTCGATCAACATGTCTCTGTCAAGTTGGTTAGGGTTGAAAATGCATCTAAATCTCACTCCAGTCAAAGACATAAAGCTGATGAAAGTCTGCCGGGGGAAAAAACGAAAAAATAAATAAAGTTATACGATTTCAATTGGTATGTTCAAGACAGAAAGGGTTTTCGGCACTGTTCACTTTGAAGTTTGTAAGGCCGTGGGAAAATAATAATAATAATAACCAAATGATAATAATTAATACATGCTTTATTAGTATTATGCATTATTTTAGTTATTATAACAGTAATAATCCCAATACAAATAATTAATAAAATAATAACATGCAATTGGTTAAGAATTTGTTAACTCGATATTTAATCGTCCGTCTCATGTCGACCGACCTCAAGTCTCCCTGTTTTGAAAAACTTCTCCACGACCTTTACAAAGATATTGGTTGGGGAACACTTGAGACTCGAAGACGTGAACACAAACATACATTTATATAAAATGGTCAATAGTGCAACTCCTCCTTATCTTACATCACTAGTACCCCCTATGGTCAGTGCAGCATCAAAATATAGGTTAAGAAATTCTGTTGACTTCCAAGTACCATTCTCTCGTACACATTTATATTCAACCTCTTTCCTACCTTCTGCTATTCGAGAATGGAACATTCTCCCTGTTGACGTACGTTACTCCAGCTCTATTATTACCTTTAAGCAACACCTCAGTCATGACAAAATTCAAATTCCTAAATATTATTGCACGGGAAATAGAAGAGCACAGATACTCCATGCACGCTTACGAACACATTGTAGTTCTTTGAACGAACACTTATTCAATAAAAGCATCGTCGAATCTCCCCTTTGTAGATGTGGAGGGGTTGAAAGTACTAACCATTTTTTCTTGGAATGCCCATTATACGATAATTCACGTGTGACCCTATTACAGGAACTGAATCTACTGTGCCCTGTTACCTTAAGTAATGTACTATTTGGCGACTTAAGTCTTTCATACGATGTGAATTCAAATATATTTAAATCGGTCCAGAAATACATATTGACTAGTAAACGGTTTTAGGGGAGATGCAGGCAAGACGAACTTGTTTCATTGGTGTGCTCCAAAAGCCTAAACCCTAGCGGCTATGTCTTCTGTGCGAATCCCTTCCTTTATTTTTTTTATAGGTTTTTCCTTGCTACCTTTTTCCACTTTTCTTTATTCATACCCATATTATTTTCGTTATTTTCGTTTCTGCATTCTCTAATGTAAATCGATTATTTTCTTATTCCTTAAATTGTTGCTACATTTTTTTCTCCTTTTAGTATTATCATTATTTCTATCGATTGATACAAGCATATTTATATATAAGATTTTATCTTTCGTTCTGATCCTTTTTTTTTTGTGTACAAATTTTGTGTATTGTTGTAACTATTTGGAAATAAAATATGTTTAAACCAAAGTTTAAGTGTGTATATTTGGTTGTTGGATCTCGCTTTGCGACCCAGCTCATCCCAGATGTGCTCTATTGGGTTGAGATCAGGGGAAACCGCAGGCCATGGAAACACGTTGACTTTGTTCTGCGCCAAAACCTGTGTAATAATTGTTTATTTGATCAATATTTAGGTAAATCTTTCACCCTAAACCTTTAATTTATTTTCAATTTAGACCCCTCGAAACGTTGTTATCTTGCCACGCCAAAACTTTATATTGCAGCATAATTTCGAATTTTGTCCATAGATAAACGAACTTAATGTTCTGTATAGGCTTTATACTTAAAAGGGTGGATATCTTTAAAGTAATTTAACTTAAACATAGAGTTTTTTTGTTTTTTTGCTTATTATATATGATTGAATTATGATACAGAAGTCGAGCAGGACTGGCATTCAAGGGACACAGCCAACTGAAAATACGTACCGAAACGAACACAATTTAGAAAGGACAAACCAGAGACAAGGTATATGACATCACAAACATATAAGGGTGGACAATATGCGCTACCTCCGTAACACATTCATTGGCAAAAAGACCTACGAACCATTTAATATCGAATGATATTTTTTCGAAAATATCATACATTTGAGTGGATGGGAGGACGGTGGGGTGTGGGGTGGGGATGGGAGTGTGGGTGGGGTTGTGAAAACGCAAGTATATTTCTATTTTTATATTCAAATATATGGAGACAAAATGTTGAGGTGACCCCCAATATTTTATCCAACTAGGAACCTACTGATGCAGCTACTGATAATGATACTGCTAATGCTACGCTGCTGCTGCTGCTGCTGCTGCTGCTGCTGCTATTGCTACTGCTGCTATTACTGAAAAGTAACATATGCTATTAATAATGTTATAACAGCATATCCTGCTAGATCTACTGGTGACAATCAGTGAATTATAATACAATGTATTAAATGTACACGTACCTTTCGTTTCAATATTTTCGAAACTTAAATGTCTAAATACTCCGGTTGTATAGACGGGCGAGGCGAGTTCAACATAAAGTTTTCTTTTCACGTGCTTTATGAGAATAATGAGGATTCACAAATAGTGTTCGTTTCAAATATGTAACCATACACAACATACACACATATGTATCGCGTAACCGAATGCACACAATTTAATTCTTCATGCATCAAACTACTACGCAGGGTTTGTATATACACAGGTGTGTAATCAATCCGGTTACAAACCTCGTAGTCGGTGAAATGAACACGAGCAAAACGTGTCTCACGACCAACACAGCGAAATATGGATACATCTAGGCGGTTGGTACCCTATACTACACAGCGAAATAGGAATACATCTGGGCGGTTGGTATCCTATACTGCACAGCGAAATAGGGATACTTCTGGGCGGTTGGTACCCTAAACTGCACAGCGCAATAGGGATACATCTGGGCTAAATATCAAGACGTCATATGTTGTGTAAACCTCTCAAAACGATGTCCGACACGTTTGTATATATACTGTGTAAGTGATGAACTGTTTGTCCGAAATCATTGACCGTTTCAATTTTTGTGAACATACTATATCTGAGATCAAACTCTATTTTCTCACCATAACTCTCAAAGTTCCTACTAAAAACGTGTTAAAAGTGTAGAACAAATATCAGAAAATGTTTGAAAGTTATTCAAAAATATTCGTGACGTGGTATCATTAAAAAAAAAAATTGAAATTCCAGGTTTTATATTTTATCGATTTCAAGTCTTGGCAGAACTCTTGTTTTATTATGTTCGACTTGTAACCGAATACTGAAAATGTTTCTATGACAATGGACCCCACAGCAATTACCAAAACGTCAGAAATTCAATCTTGTTATTGCTTCAATACGTGACATTGGCTTATATCCCCAGACAGTGTTATCATTGAAGAAGACACATTACATACGTCACGAAGGCAATCTTGTTTTTGCTTCAATATGTGACATTGGCTTATATCCCCAGACAGTGTAAACATTGAAGAAGACAAATTACATAGGTCTTTGACCAGACGGGTCATTAACGATCACTGGAAAAAGCATTAACCGAATTGTCTTCGCGTTCCCTTCTAGTTAATGTTTGTCTTAGAGCGGTTGATCGCGTTATTGTCTTTGACATTGACTGCTTTTTACCCATTTGTCGTCGTTATATTCAGTGACAATATAATTCGGTTTAGCTTAGGCGTAAAACGAAGCTCAGACATCTATTAACGGTTACGCTTTAACTTATCAAACATATGATGGACAAACTAGTTAAAATGATTTCAAGATATTGACGACGTTGTGAAAACGTTAAAGGTACCACTCCCGTTAAAAGTAACTAAAGTCTTCCGTTAAAAGCAACAATCCGAAAGTAAGGCCACATAAAAAAATACGTTTGGTTCTGGTTACCCGACCGACACTATTTTAAGGGGCCGACCCTAAAACTTTTTATGCAAAAATTTTAAAAAAAATTAAAAAATTAAAAATTTGTTGATAATGCAAAAAAATCGAACTCAAGGTATAGTAGTTTATAATTATATTAAATTTATTATCAGAATTGAAAAAAAAAGCCTACCTACCTAACCTATTTTTTTTTGCCAGTGTTACCTGAACCACACATATTATTTTGTTTCGCCTAAGGTAACAGTTATACGCTGGTTTTATTGCGACTGCAGATGTTGAAACATACCTCTAGACATTTAATTTAATGTGGTTACATTTAATGCTACTATGACAAGTTTTACCTATAACGGTTGACTGATAAGGAAAGATAAAAAAAATATCGGAAAAATTGTTGATAATGTACAAAAATCGAACTCAAGGTATAGTAATTTAACATATTAAATTCATTATCAGAATTGAAATCATTATTGAGAAAAAAAAAGCCTACCTACCTACCCTATTTTGTTTGCCAGTGTTACCTGAACCACACATATTATTTTGTTTGGCCTAAGGTAAGGTAACAATAATTATAGGCTGGTTTCATTGCGACTGCAGCTGTTGAAACATACCGCTAGACATTTAATTTAATGTAGTTACATTGAATGTAACAATAACAAGTTTTACATATAACTGATAAGGTGATTCTTAACTTACCGCTTACCGAAGCATTGTGGTGTAGTGGTTATAGCGTCTGCCTTGCATTCGGGAGGTCGCGGGTTCGAGTCCCTTGACCGCGTCATACCAAAGACTTTAAAAATGGAGTAGTCACTTGTAACCCTTGCCTGACGAGCAAATAATGGGTAGTGCTGAGACTGATTGACCGGTGTCAGAATAATGTGACTGGCGGGTGGGGGGTATCATGTCTACTACGGCGTGGTATTCCAGTGTGGCAGAACTATAAAGAAACCATTGAGTTCGCTGCTTCAAGTAGACATAGCATCACTATCACACAACAACACACAGATAAAAGTCCAGACATTGTGCCTATAATCGTCAAGTAGGACGCCTGTCGTAGGTGGAGGGACTATAATCCTTAGAAATACACACACACACACTAAACTTACCGCTTTATGTTGAATTTCTAGTCTTGCCTATGCTGAACTCAGTTACTGCTTTATGTTGAATTTTCAGTCTTGCCTATGCTGAACTCAGTAACCGTTTTATGTTGAAATTGAATTTCTAGTCTTGCCTATTAGTCCTTGAGCTATGTGCATTGGGGTGTACCAAAAAAAGGACAAAACGACACCTATCTAACTTTGTTTAACATCCAATATGAAGAAAGAAAATGTGTGAAAGCAATCTCTGACAAGTAGCTATTAGTTATTATTGAACAGTTTCCATGGCAACCGTCACTCAAAAGTAGAAATTGGCATAAAGAACCTTTAATGCATCAGAACTTGGTCATTTTTAAATATAGAAAGTTCAAATTGGTGTCAAAGTACAAGTAATGCATTAAGCTTTTATTTTATGGTACTTTATGCAAATGGCCTCATTTGCATATTTATGAATATTAATGAGATTGTCAAAAAATGTATATGAAATGACCCCAAAATGCTCTATGTTTTCATAAAATACACGATGCATCTATCCTATGAGTACTTTTTCCAGGCTTAAATGCGCATTAATGATGGCTAATATATACAGCTATGAACTAACTTAAGTTTTATGCTATGAATTTACAATATGCAAGATGTATGTATTCAAGAAAATAGTCAGTGGTATAAGGAGTTAAGTGTAAACCCAATTGAGGTAAAAGGTTCCATATGACAAATGGCACCTTTTACCTCCAAATGTTTGTACAAATTCACGGGGAAACGTATGGTAAAAGGTGACATGTGGAAATGAACCTCTATATATACTCACAATGACAACATCGACATGACCATACTAAAATATAAAGTTCAAGGTCACACTAAAGGTCGTTATATGGGTTAAATACTCTTTTTTTTTTCCTTCATGAAAACAACGTTGGCTATGACTTTCTCATTTCTCGATATTTCTTCATCAAATGTTCAATATATACCCATCATGACAACATCGACATGTGGAAATGAACCTCTATATATACTCACAATGACAACATCGACATGACCATACTAAAATATACAGGTCAAGGTCATACTGAATGTCATTATACGAGTTAAATACTCATTTTTTTCTTCACAAAAACAACGATGGCTATAACTTTCTCATTTCTTGATATTTCTTCATCCATTTACATGGAGAACACCCACAAGTCTATGAGTACATGGAACAAGGCGGTTTCTCCGTTCATCAAACCCGTTTGGGAGGATTCCCGTAGATCAAACAGTGGAAGAAACAGTGAACAAGGACACACAAACACAAGGTGGGACAAAAGGATTTAGCTTAAAACCTGGTGCCTTAAGTAGGTTTTATCTCACTGCTGAGTATCGAAGTTCCTACTTGAGGCAGCTGAAAGAAAGTGTCAACATAAGTGACCCAAACAGCCGCCTTGCTGACCTAGGGCAATCGAGAATATCTAGAGATGAGGCTGACGTTCAAAGTCTGATGGATATGTTAGAGAATAATTGGATAAACCCATTCAACTCTGAAGATCAGGATCTTGTCAGCATATCTACGGGAACCCTCGCTACACCAGAAGTTCTGACAGGTTTAAAAGATGCAGAAGATATTGGCAGGAATGCATATGAAGACTTCAGAAAAGACCGAATTGAACCTGGACATGTGAAAAAATTTCATGATCCCATTAAAAAACAAAAGTTGAAGACATTGAGTTCAATGGGTAAGAAAAAGGTTGTAAAGACCAGTACACAAAATGCAATTCTGAAAGCGGATCGTAATCTGTTCGCCCAAATGATACTTATTGCCCAGACGAGAGACCTGAACATGGAAGAAGTATTTCGACATCCACTTGGGCTAATGCCCATATCATGGGCATTAGCTGCAGCCGATGGGACATTAAGAAAAACTTCAAAATCATCATTAACTAAAGAGATCATAAAGAATGTTAAGCCTTCAGAAGAACTTGGTGAGAACAAAGCATGATTATAGACGGTATGGCACTTTTGCAAAAAGTGAATGGTAATCAAATGACCTTTGCTATCTTGTCACAACACGTACTATCTTTAATCATAGGTGAAAGAAGAGACTGTGGCAGAGTCGATATGGTGTTTGACGTTTATAAGGAAGGTTCAATCAAAGATGCTGAACGTGTAAATAGGGGATCAGCCGATAGTACACAGTTCAAGAACACAGCACCAGGTCATAGCGTTCAGCAATGGAGGACATTTCTCAAGGGATCCGAAAACAAGAAAAACCTGATTCTGTTCTTTGTCAATGACTGGAAACAACCAAAGCACAGTGCGTCGATTGGCTCTAAGCAGCTATATGTGACATGCGAGGAAGATTGCTTCGTTATCACTGAAAGTGGATGTGATGAAGTAAGAGAATTGAAATCATCTCAAGAAGAAGCCGATACTAGATTACTGCTACATGCCTTGCATGCGTCGACTAATGGCTTTAGCTCGGTGATCGTGGTATCGGAAGATACTGATGTTACAGTTCTATGTTTCGCAAATGTATCAGGTATTAGGTGTCAACTGTATCAGAAAAAGAGCACTCAGACACGAACGAAGTACATTGACATTGGTAAGTTAGCATATTCAATTGGACAAGATGTATGTGAAGCTTTGCCTGGGTTACACTCATTCACAGGATGCGATACAGTGAGTGCCTTTGCAGGTCGTGGAAAGCTGGCAGCATTAAAATTGTTGAAAGCAGTGACTGGTTTTCAGGATTTGTTCAAGCTACTTGGTACTGATTGGCAATTGTCCGATGAACTTTAGATGGCCTTCAAGCATTCACATGTTCTCTTTACTCTTCAAGAACGTCAACAGCTGATGTGAATGAACTTAGGTATCGACTTTTCTGTGCTAAGAAGGGAGAAATTGAATCTTGGCAGTTGCCACCGTGTGCAGCATCCCTTTATAAGCACTGTATGAGAGCCAACTACCAGTGCGCAATAGGGAGACGCTGTCTCGAGTCATGTCCTGATATTCCCTCTCCGATAGAAAACGGTTGGTGTCTCAATGATGACGATGATGACAGCCGTAGAGGATGTCTAGCTGTGGAATGGAATGATGTTCCTGCTGCGCCAGATGCTGTCTTGGAATTGTTAATGTGCAGTTATTCTCGGGCATGCAAATTTGAAACGTGCCCCTGCCTTAAATACAAACTGAAATGCACTCAGATGTGCAAGCTGAAAACATGCTCAAACCAGCGTGAAGATGAAGAACTGTACACATCAGATAGAGAAAGTGGTGATGATGACACAGACACTGAAAATTAGTTAATGTTTAGTTAATCAGTCAGAACAGATCTACATGTATCATACATGACAATTTGCTTGAACGAGTCATTTTCTTGTGGAATTATAGTTACACAGCACATTCAACTGAGTCTTAATTTAAAGAGGCTCTACCTATATCTTTTTGTCCACCAATTAATATAAACTTTACTTAATTATAAAGAGGTCTATGAAAAAGGTAAATGGCAATAATTTCAACCCATGTAATATGCGTTTTGCAGGGGAAAAACAGGATTGAAAAGATCGGATTTTTGAAATTGTATTCGTAATTGTTTTAGACAAGCCGATTGCGGAGATTTTCCGATCTTATTCGTTTACAATCGGAACTGCCTCGTCGGATTGGCGAAGAGTTCCGATCGATTCGTTTACTGTCGGAACTGCCCCGAATAGTTTGTAATCGCATTGCGCATGTCCGAGAAAATCGTAAAAACTCGTAGTTCTCCGGCAGGAATAAACGGCTGGACAGCATTTTATTCAAGATATTGTTTTGATCATTATTAATAATTTACAGAACTGGAATACGAACCATGTTTCTTCTTAGAATACTCATAAAATAGCTTTGTATACATATAAATGCAGTAATATTGAGTATTTATTATTTTACATTAAAAATCGCGTAGATATAGGTAGTGCCTCTTTAAACAAAAATATCAACTATCAACTATGATTATACTGTAATATACAGTTTGATAGTTCGAGTACTGCAAACGCATCATATCTATGCTAAATATAGATGTTGTGTACCATTCAGCGCAATGTGTTTTAGAAATTTTAAAATGTTATAATAATTGACTGTGTTTTTGTTCTTATGTAATATTCAGTCAGAATAATCGAAATAATAAGCCATATGCGTTCAATATACCACATTAGTTAAATAAAGGGGAACTAATTAAGATTATACATTTTTAAAACTTAATGTAGGCTAACCATGTAAAAGAAAACTATAGGCTATCTTTAATCATGAAAACATAGAATGCAACTGACACAAAGAGTCAATGATTAATGTATTCTAATAAATACTTGTATTCCTTTTAGGGTTCGGGTTAAAAATATATGAATTACGTCCCTTTTTATATTCTAAATATTAGATGACGCCACATAATGCTTTCATTTAAAGTGTTTATAAATTGATGCTTTGTATGAATAAAGCATTATGTAATATATTGTAGAAAATATGGTGTTTGCCTGTAAATGTGTTCATAGTATTGTGACATTTACGATATTTTCTGTAGTTTGCGAAAAAAATGTGCATTTTAAAAGCATTAGTGACGTCATTATGACCATGTGACAAAAAAGTTTTATCTAATATTGTAGATAAAGGTGTTATGAATCATTTGATACCAAATAATGAATGTATGTGTTTGTTTTTATCATTCAGTTTCTATGTTTGTCTCCCCTACCATCAAAAATAAATAATAATTTTTCAGCTCAAGGGTACTCTTTTAAATTAGAAAAAAAAGTTATTAAGCTACTTCCAATGCGCTGCTATCACGCATTTTCATTAGGTCTAGATGCATATCTTCCATTATATATAGGTGTCGTTTTGTCACTCTTTCTGGTACACCCTAGTCCGATTTCCTGTATCTAATTCAAGGACTATATGCGGAACTCAGTTACCGCTTTATGTTGAATTATCAATCTTGCCTATGCTGAACTCAGTTACCGCTTTATGTTGAAATGCTAGTCTTGCCTATGCTGAACTCAGTTACCGCTTTATGTTGAATTTATAGTCTTGCCTATGCTGAACTCAGTTGCCGTTTTATGTTGAGTTATCAGTCTTGCCTATGCCGAACTCAGTTACTGCTTTATGTTGAATTGCTAGTCTTGCCTATGCTGAACTCAGTTACTTATGTTGAATTTCTAGTCTTGCTTATGCTGAACTCAGTTACTGCTTTATGTTGAATTTCTAGTCTTGCCTATGCTGAACCGAGTTACCGTTTTATGTTGAATTTCTAGTCTTGCCTATGCTGAACTCAGTTGCCGTTTGATGTTGAATTTTTAGTCTATTGATGCCTTTAATAATACTTCTCGGTATCTTGATGACATACTCAATATTGATAATCCGTTCTTTGCTCATATGGTTACTAACATTTATCCACCAGAGCTCACGTTGAATAAAGCCAACAGTTCGGATACAGTAGCAGCATTTCTCGATCTTCATCTCTCGATTTCAAATGATTGTATTCATACTAAAATCTATGATAAGAGAGATGATTTCAATTTTAACATCGTTAACTATCCACACCTGGATGGAGATGTACCGCGTGCTACCTCATATGGGGTGTATATCTTCCAGCTCATTCGATTTGCTAGAGCGTGTAATGATGTCATAGACTTCAATGATCGTAATCAAGTTATTACAAGTAAACTTCTTCAGCAGGGTTTTCGTTATCACAAACTACATAGATCTTTCTCTAAATTCTACCGCCGCAACGAGGGCCTGCTGGAAAAGTACAACACCAACCTTAAAACACTTCTGCGACTAGGCATATCACAACCCTCATTTTATGGAGATGTGGTCTATAAACTTTTAAAGTTAAAGGGGTCTGACGGGTTTCCTGACCGCTTTACAAATTTAATCAGGAAGTTCGTCAGAAAAGGATATAACCCTTTGGTTTTACAGCGCACTGCATGTTTAGTGATTGACCCCTCTGCAGTCAGTCATTACGCTTCACTTTTCACTTGTGCGATGACTGGACAACCTCTTGGGACTCTATGATTGTACCTACTGAAACTCCAACTAAGGGAGGTGGGTGCATGAGCTTTCGTCCCTCGGGTTTTCTGGTCGTACCCTAGATTGGTTTTCTCTTTAGCTGCAACTACTAAGGTTGTTCAGGACGATTCTGGATACATCCTGAGATGTTTATTATTTTGTATGTATATCTTTAGTTAGTTTCTCTGGATGTGGACTTTATTGTTAGAGATTTCCTTTTGATGGGATGTGGTTTTGTTTACACTGTCTTGTCTATTTGGGCGCTGAAGACTGATAATAGCGAGGATTGTGCGCATATAAAATCGATTCAAGCTAACCAGTAGGCCTTATTGCCTACTGACCGTTCCAAGTCGGTAACCCTTTCTGTTGTTTTTTGTCTCTTTCATTGTAGTTTCAAGTCCTTGTTTGCAGTACAGTGCGGACCTACGATGCCATTGCGTTCGGACGCTGTGGTTTCTATGGGACCCTATATATCATTTTGCCTATGCTGAACTCAGTTACTGCTTTATGTTGAATTTCTAGTCTTGCTTATGTTGAACTCAGTTACCGCTTTATGTTGAATTTTCAGTCTTGTCTATGCTGAACTCAGTTACTGCTTTATGTTGAATTTTTAGTCTTGCCTATACTGAACTCAGTTACCATTTTATGTTGAATTTCTGGTCTTGCCTATGCTGAACTCAGTTACTGCTTTATGTTGAATTTCTAGTCTTGCCTATGCTGAACTCAGTTCCCGTTTTATGTTAAATTTCTAGTATTGCCTACGCTGAACTCAGTTACTCTTTTATGTTGAATTTCTAGTCTTGCCTATGCTGAACTCAGTTACCGTTTTATGTTGATTTTCTAGTCTTGCCTACGCTGAACTCAGTTACTGTTTTATGTTGAATTTCTAGTCTTGCCTATGCTGAACTCAGTTACCGTTTTATCTTGAATTTATAGCCTTGCCTATGCTGAACTCAGTTACAGTTTTATGTTAAATTTCTAGTCTTGCCTATGCTGAAATCAGTTACCGCTATGTGGAATTTTCAGTATATATAGACCCACTGTCGAGAAATCTTGGATCCAGCTCTGATATTTACTTTGTTTGTTGGAATGGAAAGAAAAGAAATCCGTATTCTATTTATTTTTCCATTTCTCATAGGTCTGTATCAGTCATATGTAATCTATAAGGAATTTTACTCTTTCTGTGGATATATGATCCGGCACTTCACAATCGTGCATTGACACCTTCTCCGCAAACATTTGTTTCATTAAACAAATGCAGTTTAATTGACGTCATTAATCACGTGAAATGCTTCCACAGCGACTATTCTCAAAATCCAAACTAACCATTAAAAGGATTGGAGTTATATAATAAATATTTCCTCAATTCTGTGTTTTCAGATGACTAGTTTTTAAAATAATTCAAAATACTCGTTTATGAGTGTATTTTATTCTAACTATTGGCTATATGATGATATTGTAATACAGTGTGTATTGATTTACTTTAACTGAGAATTCTGTTTCAGATTTTGCGTCAAATCATCCACATCTAGAACATAATGACTTTAGCTACAGGCTAACGTAGTTGTAGGTTTTCCTGTTTGAAGACCAAAATGAAACATATATGATCTCAAACGACTTTCCATTTCATACATGACTTTATGACAAGTTACGAAATATTTTATTTTAAGGAGTTTTTTGGCGAGTTAAAATTTAACATATTAACCAAGAGTAAATTCTCAGAGAGGTGTTGGTGTCGTCGTGGAAGTATCGTCGAACCTTTCATGATTAATTTTGCTATAACTTGGATTACACGTAGCAATCGAAAATATTGTGTTTACAAAAACAAAAGACAAATTTAGAAGCTCTTCAATTGAAATTTGCATGCATGCATTTTGTGATTATTTCAAAGGTAAATAATCCGAAAATTAGTCTGTTTATTTTTGAGATACATCTTCTTACATGGCGTGTCAGCAGTTGGCAAGCATGGCACTGCAATCAATCAGAGTTACCTCGACCCAAGCGAACTGCTTGTTTGTCCTGATGTATCTGGAAATTCAGTGCAGGGAGATGAAAATGAACGTGTGGAAAGAATATAACTCGTATACAATAATTGACGTACGTAATATATTAACGTTTATACTTTTACATATATGTGTTACCAAAGTTAAGCATTAACAACCCATTGTTTTCAAGCGGCATATACATACATTCACCATCATGGCGATGTCATCGTATGTGATGTTTATTAAAATCGAAATAATCAAATTATTTGGGAGTTTGCATTGTAATGTTTTAACTTATTTGATTGTTTGAATGGTGTTTGTTTGATTATTTGAATGGTGTTTTAAGCCATGTTTAGCACGTGTAAGGCCATTTATCACATAACATGCGGTGTGGGAGTGTAATAGCACCATTCAATATTTTTGATATTCCACTAGTGGTATAACATTACGTTAATGACGTCATGGACGTCACGTTAATGTACGTTTTCTGACGTGTTAAAGCGACAGGCAAAATGCAGTAAAAGTCGATATGTGAGTTATGAGATAAATAGAATCTAACATTCGTTCTCGTCAGAAAAACTGATATAATGCTCGGCAAGAGCCTCGCATTATATCATTTTGCCAACTCGTTTAATAAATTCAATAATGAATGAGTACTCATGTAAGATCCTCTCTATATATATGACGGTCGCTTTTTGTGGTAGAGGCAGACCACCATTTTTTTCCTGGGGAAGACCGTTATTTTATACCTCCTGCCATCCGTAAGAATCGACAATTTCTCACTTCCAAGTTGAGCGCCATGTGGGATTCGAACTCGCAGCGGTGAGAGGCAGTTTTAACTTAAATTATATAATTTATTACAATATCTGCAATTAAAAACAATTAGCTATATATTTAATAAATTATATAATTTAAGTTTTAACTTTATTTATTCCAAAATCTGCAATTAAAAACAATTAGCTATATATTTAATAAATTATATAATTTAAGTTTTAACTTTATTCATTACAATATCTGCAATTAAAAACAATTAGCTATATATTGCCAAATAACAGTACATTCTAAACATCCTACTACAGAAGACAACTTCTTGTTAAATAATCAAATAGTATCCAATGAAAATGGCAAAAACAATATATGTCAATAAGCTTGGCCTACGGCCCATAGCACTAAATACATTTACTCTCAGTCAAGTTCTCTTGGAAAACACTACTTTTGTGTACTGAACTTTTCAGTTACAATTTGCTTAAATCAATTAATGTTCGCACGCTGTTTGCTCATCTGTTTCTTTAATACTGTTGCATAAGCAGTATTAGCATACAACAGTCCAAATCAACTGCATAAATCTGAATAGTATTAACATTGCATTTAGAACCATAAGTCAGTTTCTGAATAATTGGAAATTAGCCTCTTTGAAATGTCTATGTAAAATGGATCTGCACTCAAGGTATCAAATCTATCTTTTTTCTTTTTTTTTTAAGAAAAAATAATAATTTTGGAAGTTGTGTATACTAATCTCTTAAAACTAACCTGAAACATTGTCCTTTGATAATGGATTTATATACAGATGTATTACACAGGATAAGAAAAAACTCTGAACCAGCTCTGTATTCAAACCCAGATATGCATTCAAAACGACTTGTTGTATGTTTAAAAACGAATATCGAACTCAGAGACAGCTCGAAAGTCAAAATGATATTTTCTCTCTATATTGAATATATGATACATTTGTGTTGAACGGTGGGGGTGGGTTGTGGGGTGGGGAGGGGTTGTGGAAACGCAAGTATATTTGTATTTTTATATTCAAATATATTGAGACAAAATGTTGAGATGACCCCCAATATGTTATCCAACTAGGAACCTACTGCTGCTGCTGCTACTGATAATGCTGCTGCTACGCTGCTGCTGCTATTGCTACTGCTGTTGCTACTACTACTACTGAAAAGTAACATATGCTATTAATAATGTTATAACGGCATATCCTACTAGATGTACTGATGACAAGCAGCATATCCTACTACATCTACTGGTGACAAGCAGGATATACTACTAGATATACTGGTGACAAGCAGCATATACTAATAGATCTACTGGTGACAAGCAGCATATCCTACTAAATCTACTGGTGACAAGCAGCATATCCTACTAGATCTAGTGGTGACAAGCAGCATATACTACTAGATCTACTGGTGACAAGCAGCATATCCTACTGGATCTAGTGGTGACAAGCAGCATATCCTACTAGATCTAGTGGTGACAAGAGAATATCCTACTAGATCTACTGGTGACAAGCAGCATATCCTGCTAGATCTACTGGTGACAAGCAGCATATACTACTAGATCTACTTGTGACAAGAAGCATTTCCTACTAGATCTACTGGTGACAAGCAGTGGATTATAATACAGTGTATTAAATGTACACGTACCTTTCGTTTTAATATTTTCGAAAACATCTAAATCTTGAGATACAAGTTAGTCCGAATTGTGCCGTACGGTTGTATAGACGGGCGTGGCGAGCTCAACATGTTTTCTTTTCAAGTGCTTTATGCGCATAATGAGGATACACAAATAGTGTTCCTTTCAAATATGTAACCATACACAACATACACACATATGTATCGTGTAACCGAAGGCACACAATTTAATTTTTCATGCATCAAACGACTTAACGTTTGTAAATACACAGGTGTGTAATCAAACCTCGTAGTCGGTGATATGAGCACGAGCAAAACGTGTCTCACGACCAAATCATTTTGCTCGTTTGAGCAGGTTTTCCAAACCCATACCCACCTCCTACTCGGTTAGTACCCTATACAGCACAGCGCAATAGGGATACATCTGGGCTAAATCTCAATGACGTCATATGTTGTGTAAATGTCCGACATAATAAACCCATGCGTTTGTATATATATACTGTGTAAGTAATGAGCTGTTTGTCCGAAATCATTGACCGTTTCAATTTGTTTTTTGAACATACTATATCTGAGATCAAGCCCTATTTTCTCACCATAGCTCTCAAAGTTCCGACTAAAAACGTGTTAAAAGTGTCGAACAAATATCAGAAAATGTTTTAAATTATTCAAATGTATTCATGACGTGGTATCATTAAAAAGATAATTGAAATTCCAGGTTTTATATTTTATTGACATCAAGTCTTGGCGGAACTTTTGTTTTATTATGTTCGACTTGTAATGTAATTTTTTACTGGTCCATTAGGACCAACGAGCCCAATATATGTGGCTTTGAAGTAGAATACCGCTTAAGCCGGTGCTAGGGGGCGTGAGAAGTGTTGCTTCTTTCATTACTTCTCATGAACAGACTCAACAAAACCGAGTCTGCTGCTTTGTTCTCTTAATTGTGTTTGTTACTCTCAAAGGATCACCTTTATCAGTATGTATTACCATTCACACTAGCGTTCGTTTAGTGCAGTGTGGCGGCTGTAAAAAGTCTCCCCGTGCTACGAATCAGTAGTGTTATTTGTTACTGGTCCTTTGGGACCAACGAGCCCAATATATGTGGCTTTGAAGTAGAATACCGCTTAAGCCGGTGCTAGGGTGCGTGAGAAGTGTTGCTTCTTTCATTACTTCTCATGAACAGACTCAATAAAACCGAGTCTGCTGCTTTATTCTCTTAATTGTGTTTGTTGTTCTCAAAGGATCACCTTTATCAGTATTTTGTAACCGAATACTGAATTTTTTTCTATAACAATGGACCCCACTGCAATTATCAAAACGTCACGAACGCAATCTTGTTTTAGCTTCAATATATGACAATGGCTTGTATCCCCAGACAGTGTTAACATTAAAGGAGACACATTACATAGATCTTTGACCAGACGGGTCACTAACGATCACTGGAAAAAGCATTAACCGAATTGTCTTCGCGTTTCCTTCTAGTTAATGTGTGTCTTACAGCGGTTGATCGCTTTATTGTCTTTGACATTGACGGCTTTTTACCCATTTGTCGTCGTTGTATTCAGTGACAATATAATTCGGTTTAGCTTAGGCATAAAACGAAGACCAGACAGCTATTAACGGTTACGCTTTGACTTTTAATGGATATATTAAACATATGGACACACTAGTTAAAATGTTTTCAAGATATTGTCGACGTTGTAAAAACGTTAAAGGTAACACTCCCGTTAAAAGTAACTAAAGTCTTCCGTTAAAAGCAACACTCCGAAAATAAGGCAAAGTAAAAACAGTTATAGGCTGGTTTCATTGCGACTGCAGCTGTTGAAACATACCTCTAGACATTTAATTTAATTTATCACATAACATGGCGTCTGGGAGTGCAGTAAAGCCATGACTTATTTTTCGTAATACACTAGTGTATTACAGATGCAAATGAGGACCGAATCACTGTGTTTGTATACGTTAAAACTGTTAATATCAACTGTTTTCATGGTATATCATACGTACGTTCATGATTTACCTTACAAATTGCCGCCGTATATAAGGAAAATTGACAACATTAAAGTGAAACTATCACGTCGTAGGTGTGTTATGTGACAAACAAAATCTTACATTCGTGACTGTGTGTTATTGACTTTAATAAACTCGTTGGATTAAAAGATAGGATACTTGGCAAGAGCCTCGTATCCTATCATTTTATCCAACTCGTTTATTAAAATCAATAATACACAGTCACTCATGTAAGATCCTCTATGTAGTTACTTTTAATGCAACCTAGACAAGTTTTACCTATAACGGTTGACTGATAAGGTAAACTTACCGCTGTATGTTGAATTTCTAGTCTTACCTATGCTCAACTCAGTTACCGCTTTATGCCGAATTTTCAGTCTTGCCTATGCTGAACTCAGTTACCGTTTTATGTTGAATTTCTAGTCTTGCCTATGCTAAACTCAGTTACTGCTTTATGTGGAATTTTCAGTCTCACATATTCTGAACTCAGTTACCGCTTTATGTGGCATTTTCAGTCTATATAGACCCACTGTCGAGAAATCTTGGATCCAGCTGTGATATTTACTTTGTTTGTTGGAATGGAAAGAAAAGAAATCCGTATTCTATTAAATTGTCCCCTTCTCGTAGGTCTGTATCAGTCATATGTAATGTAGGAGGAATTTTACTCTTTCTATGGATATATGACCAGGCACTTCACGATCGTGCATTGACACCTTCTCCGCAAACATTTGTTTAATGCAGTTGAATTGACGTCATTAATCACGTGAAATGCTTCCACAGCGACTATTCCCAAACTCCGAACTAACCATTAAAAGGATTGGAGTTATAGAATCAATATTTTCTCAATTTTGTATTTTCAGATAACTAGTTTTTAAAATAATTCAAAAACTCGTTTATGTGTGTATTTTATTATAACTATTGGCTATACGAGACAGGCAGTTTTCAAGGCTGGTTTCGATGATATTGTACTGCAGTTTGTATTGATTTACTTTAACTGAGTATTCTGTTTCAGATTTAACGTCAAATCATCCATATCTAGAACATAATGACTTTAGCTACAGGCTAACGTAGTTGTAGGTTTTCCTGTTTGAACACCAAAATGAAACATATATGATCTTAAACGACTTTTCATTTCATACATGACTTTATGACATGTTACGAAATATTTTATTTTAAGGAGGTTGTTGACGAGTTAAAATTTAACATATTAACCAAGAGTAAATTCTCAGACAGGTGTTGGTGTCGTCGTTGAATTATCGTCGAACCTTTCATGATTAATTTTACTATAACTGGGATAACATGTAGCAACCGAACATAAACAAAAGACAATTTAGAAGCTCTACAATTGAAATTTGCAGCATTTTGTGATTATTTCAAAGGCAAAAATTCCGAAAATTAGTTTGATTTCAAAGTCTCCTATTTTTGAGATATATCTTTTTACATGGCGTGTCAGCAGTTGGCAAGCATGGCACTGCAATCAATCAGATTTGCCTCGAGCCAAGCGAACTGCTTATTTGTCGTAATGGTTATGGAAATTCAGTGCAGTCAGATGAAAATGAACGTGTGGAAAGAATATAACTCGTATAAAATAATTAACGGTACGTCATTTATTAACGTTTTTCTTTTACAGATACATGTATATGTGTTACCAAAGTTAAGCATTAACAACCCATTGTTTTCAAGCGGCAGATACATACATTCACCATCATGGCGATGTCATCGTATGTGAATGTTTATTAAAATAGAAATTATCAAATTATTTGGAACTTTTCATTGTAATGTTTTAACTTATTTGTTTGTTTAATTGTTTGAATGGTGTTTTAAGCCATTTTTAGCACATGTAAGATCCTCTATATATATATGACGGTCGCTTTCTGTGGTAGAGGCAGACCACCATATGTTTCCTGGGGAAGACCGTTATTTTATACCTCCTGTCATCCGTAAGAATCGACAATTTCTCACTTCCAAGTTGAGTGCCATGTGGGATTCGAACCCGCAGCGGTGAGAGGCAGTTTTAACTTAAATTATATAATTTATTACAATATCTGCAATTAAAAACAATTAGCTATATATTGCCAAATAACAGTACATTCTAAACATCCTACTACAGAAGACAACTTCTTGTTAAATAAACAAATAGTATACAATGAAAATGGCAAAAACAATAAATGTCAATAAGCTTGGCCTACGGCCCATAGCACTAAATACATTTACTCTCAGTCATGTTCTCTTGGAAAACACTACTTTTGTGAACTGAACATTTCAGTTACAATTTGCTTAAGTTAGTTTATGTTCGCACGCTGTTTGCTCATCTGTTTCATTAATACCGTTGCATAAGCAGTATTACCATACAACAGTCCAAATCAACTGCATAATTCTGAATAGTATTTACATTGCATTTAGAACCATGTGCGAGTTTCTGAATATTTGGAAATTAGCCCCTTTGAAATGTCTATGTAAAACGGATCTGGGCTCAAGGTATCAAATCCATCCCTTTTTTTTAGAAAAAATAATAAGTTGTGTATATTAATCTTTTAAAACTAACCTGAAACATTGTTCTTTGATAATGGATTTATATACATATTTATTACACAGGATGGGTTATTGTTTTTTCTCTTTCCAAAAACAAAATATGAGAAAAACTCAGTGAGCCTCGGAGGAGAGACAGTGCATGGATTTCATAACACGAAACAATGTTTAGTTTTGATACTATAACATTAAAATTATCTGTGTAAAATAAGTTTGTATTGACAATGTGGGTTGTACACTGGGTTTTGAAACAAAAAACATTCTTTACATTTATTATTGTTTTTTTCCCTCAGAGTTTATAGAGACTCACTGCAATCTTACAGCATCCATATATTCTCTATATAGCAATCATACTTTATTATATACTTCCCAGTGAAATAGTGGATTGTATGGTTAGAATAAACCTTATATGCTCATTGTTTATATTTTCACAGTGAGAATATAAGAAATTATTTTCACAAGGAGAACATACGAACTTATATTCTCACTGCCGGAAAAGATGAAACTACTTTTTTCTACATTTGCTTGTAACAGTCATAATTCGTGTCAAAGTTTAGAACTATATTCTATGCGCACTAATTATATGTAAATCGCCTCCCGCGCTGGCGTTACTATATTTATCCGCGAATACGTTAAAGGGGAACTGTCGGAACGAAACGCATTTACTGTTTGAAACAGTTTGGTAGTGTTGCATGATAAGAAGTATATAATAAATAGAATATTTGTTGGTATGTCGTGAATATAGGATTTATTTTCATCTCGAAATGAGAAAAGTTTTTTCACTTCTCGATGAAAATAAATCCTATATTCACTCCAAACCAACAAATACCATCTATATATTTTCCACCAACGTTGTTTTGGAAGTACCTCTGGATTGCAGTGGGGCCTTTTTCACACTCTATTAAAATTGTATCTAGTATAATATACTTCTATAATTAAAGAATAAGAAAACCTCCCCATTTATTCTGTCTCTGGTTACAATATATGCATTTATTCACTTGATTATATTTTCTATTACTTTATTTACAAACAAATTTATGCATATTACATGTTTTATATGCAAGGTTTGTTGAGGGATGGCCCACCCCGACCCTCACACACCTATTACGGGGTGAATAAATGGATCACCGTTAATCTGGTGATTGAAATAAAAAAGAAATCCATCCTTTTAATAGGAGATTATCTCAAGAGAAACAAGCACCTACTGTAAGAATCTGAATACAAACATATCGATATACGTATGTCAAAATGGTGGTAAAAGAAAAAACTACAGAAAATATACTATTCTTTGTGTGATAAGTCTGTTATGAACACACGCGTTATTTTCTACCTTTGACATAGAGGGTTTGTCAAGTCTTTCGGACCCCTTTTTCCATTTTAACATTTTATAAGTAAATATGTTCAAGATTTTTAATAATTCCCAGAATATAATAGGAAAACTCAGAGGAGATATTACATAGATCTGGTATAAAGCATAAAGTCACATGTATGTCTCATTGTTCTAGTATTGTGAGTGTCTATGAAACATAAATTTCTTTTAACATAAATATGTGTAAATTATCCACTGGGTTTGTTTGAAAAGAAAAAAGTTTGTTTGCAATTTTAGAATGAATGCACAAAATATTGAATAAGTATAGTTTATCATTTGAAGATTGTGAAAATAAATGTCCACTAAGTTTTAAAGCTATACATGCCAATCATGACATATTATCCACTGAAGATATTTTGAAATATACTCGGTAAAAAAGGTTTTGGACCAGGGTATATAAAGTCATATAAAAATAAAACTAGTGGATAAAATTTAAGTATCTTTTTTTAGTAACCAAGGTCTGCCCTACCCGGTTAATTTGAAAACATTGAATTCCAAACAAGATTTGATTTTAAAAAAATATCGCGAACACACAAAGGATCTGTAAAAAATGTTGCAAAGTCCATACAAAGTAACAGATACGGACACATTCGAGTAACCAATAAAAAGATTATTATTTTTTCGCAAACTTTCATTGTAAAAGATAATTATTGTTGATTGTTGATCTATTGTGAATTATCAACTGAGATAATAAGGGTTATGGTCGAATGTCATGGTTCTGCGATCATAGTACGGGTTCGAACACTGCCATGGTCCAAAACTTCTTTTACAGAGTATATACATATTGCAATGCCTCCGTTTAAAAAAATTGGGCAATATTCATATTTGCACTCAATCTGAAAAAAACTCTTCATTTGTTTATGTCTATATTAAGACATGCTTTAGTCTAGCTTCTGTAAATATTTGTTGTATTATATTTAAATACATATTTGATGCATATTTTATCATATAAATGTACGGCTTGCTGAGGGGTGGCCCACCCCAACCCTCACAAACTTATGACGGGGTGAATAAATGGATCACAATTAATTTGGTGATTGAAATATAAAAAAAAGAAAAAAAGATTTTTAATATTTTCAAAAATACGTTGTTTTTTTTGGCATCTAAGATCACATTTTGCATCTAAGATCACATTTTGCATCTAATCACATTTTGCATCTAAGATCACATTTTGCATCTAAGATCACATTTTGCATTTAAAGGTTCCTCAAATGCTAAGCAAAGCGGTAAAATACTAAATCTTAACAGAATACATGGCTGCGAAACAACACTGCTGTTCGCTTAACAACCGTTGTTCGTCGTATAAATTTGTTATAAGTATCTATCGTCAAACCAAATAATATAGCTTAGACATTTCGAGGCCTCAACGCAAAACTATTGTCTCTTCTTTCTCATAAGTAATTGCAACTGTTACAATGTTCGTTGAACACTCGATTTGTTCTTCATATCCATCACATCTGAATTACAGATCACTACTGAGTGATATCGCAACAGTTTGCCTGCCGATGTCTGGTGATATCACACGTTTGCGACTTCCGGCATGGACTTATATACGGTGTCAGACCGGTGAAAATCAGCCCATTATATAATATAGGCTATATTTGGAGATCAGTCACAAGTTCCACAACATTCGTTCGCTTAAATACACTTTTATTCTGTGTATTAAATACATTTGGCTAGCAAACGGTCCCATATCTGGAATAAAACACCGATTTAGTTTTTCAACATTTCGCGTCATTCGTTCACACTATGCGTATTTTGAAATAAACATCTGTCAAAACCACATCTCTACCTAACCTCTGTGCTCATACTATCCAAAGAAATAATCCTGACAAACACATAAAAATACTTACTATTCATGACAACAGACATACTACTTTAACCTCAGGTTAGAGTTAACAATGAAATAGAAACTAATCTTGGGAAAAACACATGCAAACTAGAAACTTTGGATTCTTTCAAGAAACTATTTCAGCACCCTACGACCCGGAAGTACTTCCTGACTGGTCTGACAGCATACATTTCATTTTAAGACATTAACAAGGGAGTTAACACTTTTCAAAGTTGATGGTTTAAAATATGTCGGTATTTTCCAGATTGAAGTTTAAATTGTTACTTCATGCAACATCGTTTCATTTGTTTATGGAGATGAAAACAGCCTTTATCACAGTTCATCATAAAACAATACACAGGTCATATATTACGTCAGCATAAGATTAAATTGCACTAAACTGTCGATAGCAAGCATTATCATTGATATGGCTGAGACAAAATGTCACTTTGGTCAAATGATAGATCACTTTTGGAGGAAAACAATTTTTTTATTTACTGGAGTCAGCACTCAACTGTCTAGAATCATGATAGTCGATTGTGCAAAGTTAACACGATATAGGTATCATCACAACGGTGAAATTCAGCCCGTTGATAAGCTATTTTTTGGATATCAGTCACAAGTTCCACAACATTAATTCACTCAAATGCACTTTAATTCTGTATATCGCACATGTTTGGCTGTACAGCTGTCCTATATCTAAAAAAAAGAAAAACAAAAACGCCTGTTCAGTTTTTCAACATTTCGCGCCATTCATATCTTTAGTAATTTAACTTAAACATGGAGGGACGTTTCTGTTTTTGGTAATTTAACTTTTTTTTGCTCAGTATATATGATTAAATGTTGATACCGAAGTCGAGCAGAATCTAGCATTCAAGGAAGACCGCCAATTGAAAATACGTACCGAAACAAACACAATTTACAAGGACAAACCATTGGCAAGGTATATGACATCACAAACATAAAAGGTGGACAATATGCGCTACTTCCGTAACACAAAAAAAGGCATACGAACCATTTAATATCGAATGATATTTTTTCTCTATATGAAAAATATGATACATTTGAGTGGATAGGGGGACGGTTGGTGTGTGGGGTGGGGTGAGGTGGTGGTGGGGGTGGGAAGGGGTTGTGGAAACGCAAGTATATTTTTATTTTCATATTGAAATATGTGGGAACAAAATGTTGAAATGACCCCGTATATTTTATCCAACTAGGAACCTACTGCTGCTGCTACTGATACTGATACTGCTGTTGCTATTGCTACTGCTGCTATTACTGAAAAGTAACATATGCAATTAATAACGTTATAACAGCATATCCTACTAGATCTACTGGTGACAATCAGTGAATCATAATAAAATGTATTAAATGTACACGTACCTTTCGTTTCAATAGTTTCGAAACTTAAATGTATAAATCTTGAGACACAATTTAGTCCAAATTGTGCCCTCAGATTGTACAGACGGGCGTGGCGAGCTCAACATAAAGTTTTCTCTTCACGTGCTTTATGAGAATAATGAGGATTCACAAATAGTGTTCGTTTCAATTATGTAAACATACACAACATACACGCATATGTATCGTGTAACCGAATGTACACAATTTAATTATTCATGCATCAAACTACTTAAAGCTGTACAGTCCCTATTTTAACTGGTAATAACTCATGAATTTGAATGAGTCACGTGTGAGGTAGTTTCAAATCGACGAACACCCCAAAAGTCGGTATATAAGGAGAAATCAATACGTAAAATTTCACATAAACTTCTAGAGATGTGTGATATATTTTATTATAAAAGCTCGCTCGCCACAATTCCGACTTTGGTCCATTATACATAGCGGACATCAAAATTCATTGTTTGGAGACAATTGTTGACAGCAATTTAATAAGAAATATACCTACGAAGCTCATTGGTGTCCCTGGCCTAATATAATAGAAACAACTATAGTAAAAATACATACAGTAATCCGCCATAGACAATACTTACGTCTGCTTAGCTCTTGCCGCCTAGTAACGAATACGAATGAATAAATAAATCCCCTATGTATAAAATAATTATGAAATATAGAATGTATAATCAACATAAGAAAAGCACGCCAAAATGCCTAGTGCAACAAGGCGTGCCAAAACAAAAACTTAAGATAGATAAAATTTCACATTTTTATTAAGCCTCCGTACAGGTAACATCGATAAATGTACGGCTCAAGAATATATGTGATAAAAATGTAGTTGCCCAGAACGGGATTTGAACCACAGCCTTGCACTTGTTAGATTTGAATGATGTACGCTGAACCTCTAGACCACTGTTATTTATTGGTATTTTGTAGCATTTTCAACACTAAATTGGCATTACGTAATAACAAGAGCGCGCACACAAACTCATCAAGCGCTGAATAATAAGTCGAGATATGGTTGATTTAAGGCGAAGTTAGTTTCATATTGATAAGATACAGTATTACACCAGGCAATGTTCATTTGCACGTGCGACAATATGGACTGCATGTTTATTATCCATCTTTAGGTGCGTTCAAATATGTTAAGTTATTTTGCCTCATAATATATTGTAGTTAGTATACTATTTTCTCAAGTAGCGTTGTAGTTCAGTGGATACAGCACCGTACTTGAAATCAGACGGTCGTGTGTTCGAGTCCGGAAAGAAGCTAACTTTTTTTCTGTAAAAATTACTGTTAACCTGTGTATAGGTACGATGTGCACTGGTCGATGTATATACAGTAAATGATTTCTTGCGCTGTATTTGCTCGCTTAAATACCCGATTTCGACATGAGCTGGTGAACAAGAAGTTACAAATAAAGACACGCCTACAAAGAAGAAATCGATTGATATAGGGACTCTGTAGCTTTAACGTTTGTAAATACGCAGGGTTTGTATATACACAGGTGTGTAATCAATCCGGTTACAAACCTCGTAGTAGGTGATATGAACACGAGCAAAACGTGTCTCACGACCAAATCGTTTTGCTCGTTTGAGCAGGTTTTCCAAACCCATACCCACCTCCTACTGGGTTAGTACCCTATACTGCACAGCGCAATAGGGATACATCTGGGCGGTTAGTACCCTATACTGCACAGTGCAATAGGGATAGATCTGGGCTAAATCTCAATGACGTCATATGCAATACGATGCCCGACATAATAAATAAACCCATACGTATATACTGTTTAAGTAATGAACTGTGTGTCCCAAATCACTGACCGTTTCAATTTGTTTTTTTAAAAAACTACATCTGAGATCAAGCCCTATTTTCTCACCATAGCTCTCAAAGTTCCTACTAAAAAAAAGAGTATGATAATAATGGACCTTTGGAAACGGCTGAGCACGACACATACGAAAGCATGCAGTCTCGGTTTGATTGAAACTGTTCATTAGTGGTAGTGAAATATGCTAGCTACCGCTCACGCCCTTTAGCCCCGGGTTGAGCAGAACTCAATATTCATAAAATCAACGGCACAAAATGTTAACCATCCCGAAGATGGCATGCATATGGCGGTGGACATGGAGTTAGCCTTCTTTAATGTATTCCCCATGTCGTACGGCGTATGGTCCCAGAATCTAATAAAATGAAATGCCCCGAAGAGCGAAATAAACATAATGGAATTTAGTTGGGAGCAGCGGTTATGAAGCCTGCGTATAAAAAGCAGACAACATATCCTATGAGTGGTTAAACAACGTATTAAAAGTGTAGAACAAATATCAGAAAATGTTTGAAAGTTATTCGAAAGTATTCGTGACGTTGTATCATTAAAATAAATAATTGAAAATCCAGGTTTTATATTTTATCGACATCAAGTCTTGGCGGAACTCTAGTTTTATTATGTTCGACTTGCAACCTAATACTGAAAATGTTTCTATAACAATGGACCCCACAGCAATTACCAAAACACCACGAACGCAATCTTGTTTTTGCTTCAATATGTGACATTGGCTTATATCCCCAGACAGTGTTACCATTGAAGAAGATACATTACGTACGTCACGAACGCATTCTTGTTTTTGCTTCAATATGTGACATTGGCTTATATCCCCAGACAGTGTAAACATTGAAGAAGACAAATTACATAGGTCTTTGACCAGACGGGTCACTAACGATCACTGGAAAAAGCATTAAGCGAATTGTCTTCGCGTTCCCTTCTAGTTAATGTGTGTCTTAGAGCGGTTGATCGCTTTATTGTCTTTGACATTGACTGCTTTTTACCCATTTGTCATCGTTGTATTCAGTGACAATATAATTCGGTTGAGCTTAGGCGTAAAACGAAGCCCAGACGGCTATTAACGATTACGCTTTAACTTTTAATGGATATATCAAACATATGATGGACACAGTATTTAAAGACACATTTCGAGCCTATAGTATTTGTGGGCATTTTTTCATGCACGGGCGCGCACCTGAATAGAACCACCGACGTTCCGCTGGATAGCTTGATACTCACATACTAAACAGTCCTGGCCCCATGGGGAATCGAACCCACAGCGGTGAAGGACATGTGATTTTAAGTTTGAGACCACTCGACCACGGACGACCCCAAGTATATGTTTGTTCGAATGGTGCACCTGAGGTCATAAATGCCCCCGCAATGGGGCTTATCAGTTTCATTTAACAAATCTTACAAAATCTTCTGCAAAAATACTATAGAGCTGTGATATTTTGCATGTAACATCGTCTTATGGTCCTCTTACTAGTTTGTTCTAATGGTGACCCTGAGGTCAAATTTGGACCCGCTCAGTGTCCTAATCATTCACACGAACTTTAATCAAGCATACATTTTGAGTTATGCTCCGGACAAAATGTGTGACGCACGGACGCACGGACGCACACAAGGACGGACGGAAAAAGAGGCGACTATATGCTCCCCCATAATAAACAATCTAGTGTTTTTAGTTACAATATATTTTATATCAAAAACTAAGGTAATAGTAAATGAAAAACTGTGATGGGGCCTCGATATAATGTCTCTGTGGTAATCAGTCAGCGAGAAGTAAGCAGTTAAAAAGCATGCTACCCATGATTTTTCAACGACAACATGCAGTTGGGAAATGTGTCTTTAAAACGTTTTCAAGATATTGTCGACGTTGTAAAAACGTTAACGGTAACACTCCCGTAAAAAGTAACTAAAGTCTTCCGTTAAAAGCAACAATACGAATGTAAGGCCACATAAAAAAATATGTTTGGTTCAGGTAACCCGACCGACACTATTTTAAGGGGCCGACCCTAAAACGTTTTATGCAAAAATTAAAAAAAAATAATAATGGTGATAATGCAAAAAAATCGAACTCAAGGTATAGTAATTTAACATATTAAATTCATTATCAGAATTGAAATCATTATTGAAAAAAAAAGCCGACCTACCTACCCTATTTTGTTTGCCACACATATTATTTTGTTTGGTCTAAGGTAAGGTAACAACAGTTATAGGCTGGTTTCATTGCGACTGCTGCTGTTGAAACATACGGCTAGACATTTAATTTAATGTAGTTACATTTAATGTAACAATGACAAGTTTTACATTTAACTGATAAGGTGATTCTAAACTTACCGCTTTATGTTGAATTTCTAGTCTTGCCTATGCTGAACTCAGTTACCGTTTTATGTTGAATTATCAGTCTTGCCTATGCTGAACTCAGTTACCGATTTATGGTGAATTGCTAGTCTTGCCTATGCTGAACTCAGTTACAGTTTTATGTTAAATTTCTAGTCTTGCCTATGCTGAACTCAGTTACCGTTTTATGTTGAATTATCAGTCTTGCCTATGCTGAACTCAGTTACCGATTTATGGTGAATTGCTAGTCTTGCCTATGCTGAACTCAGTTACAGTTTTATGTAAAATTTCTAGTCTTGCCTATGCTGAAATCAGTTACCGCTATATGTGGAATTTTCAGTATATATAGACCCACTGTCGAGAAATCTTGGATCCAGCTCTGATATTTACTTTGTTGAAATGGAAAGAAAAGAAATCCGTATTCTATTTATTTTTCCTTTTCTCATAGGTCTGTATCAGTCATATATAATCTATAAGGAATTTTACTCTTTCTGTGGATATATGATCAGGCACTTCACGATCGTGCATTGTCACCCTCTCTGCAAATGTTTGTTTGATGCAGTTTAATTGACATCATTAATCACGTGAAATGCTTCCACAGCGACTATTCCCAAACTCCAAACTAACCATTAAAAGGATTGGAGTTATAGAATCAATATTTTCTCAATCTTGTATTTTCAGATAACTAGTTTTTAAAATAATTCAAAATACTCGTTTATGTGTGTATTTTATTGTAACGATTGGTTATATGAGATTGGCTGTTTTCAAGGCTGGTTTCAGTGATATTGTAATACAGTGTGTATTGATTTACTTTAACTGAGTATTCTGTTTCAGATTTAACGTCAAATCATCCACATCTAGAACATAATGACTTTAGCTACAGGCTAACGTAGTTGTAGGTTTTGCTGTTTGAACATCAAACTGAAACATATATGATCTTAAACGAGGTTCCATTTTATACATGACTTTATGACAAGTTACGAAATATTTTATTTTAAGGATGTTGTTGACGAGTTAAAATTTAACATATTAACCAAGAGTAAATTCTCAGAGAGGTGTTGGTGTCATCGTGGAAGCATCGTTGAACCTTTCATGATTAATTTTACTATAACTGGGATTACATGTAGCAACCGAACATAAACAAAGGACAATTTAGCAGCTCTACAATTGAAATTTGCATGCATTTTCTGATTATTCCAAAGGCAAACATTCCGAAGATTAGTCTGCTTACAAAGTCTTCCTATTTTTGAGATAAATCTTCTTACATGGCGTGTCAGCAGTTGGCAAGCATGGCACTGCAATCAATCCGAGTTACCTCGACCCAAGCGAATTGCTTATTTGTCCTGATAGATATGGAAATTCAGTGCAGGGAGACGAAAATGAACGTTTGGAAAGAATATAACTCGTATAAAATAATTGACGGTACGTAATTTATTAACGTTTATACTTTTACATATATGTGTTACCAAAGTTAAGCATTAACAACCCATTGTTTTCAAGCGGCATATACACACATTCACCATCATGGCGATGTGAATGTTCATTGACATAGAAATAACCAAATTATTTGGGACTTTGCATTGTAATGTTTTAACTTATTTGATTGTTTGAATGGTGTTTTAAGCCATGTTTAGCACGTTTAAGGCCATTTATCACATAACATGCGGTGTGGGAGCGTATTAACACCATTCAATATTTGTGCTATTCCACTAGTGGTATAACATAACGTTAATGACGTCATGGAGGTCACGTTAATGTACGTTTTCTGACGTGTTAAAACGACAGGCAAAATGCAATAAAAGTCGATATGTGAATTATGGAATGAATAGAATCTAACATTCGTTCTCATTCATTATTGAATTTTTTAAACTCGTTAGCAAAAACCTCGTATTATATCATTTTGCCAATTCGTTTAATAAATTCAATGATGACTGAGTCCTCATGTAAGATCCTCTATATATATATAACGATCGCTTTTTATGGCAGACCACCATGTTTTTCCTGGGGAGGACCGTTATTTTACATTTAAAATGCACTGTTGTAGGTTTAAAACGAATATCGATCTCAGAGCCAGTTCTGTATTTAAACGCAGTTCTGCATTAGAAGTGAAATGGTTTACGTTGAAATCGAATATCGATCTCAGAGCCAGTTCTTTATTCAAACCCATCTCTGTATTCAAAAAGATGTTTTGCATGATTAAAACGAATATCGACCTCAGAGCAAGCTCTGCATTCAAACCGAGCTCTGCATTCAAAATGACTTGGTGCATCCGTAAAACGAAAATTGATCTCAAAGCCAGCTATGTATTCAAAATGAATTGGTGAACGTTTGAAACGAATATCGATCTGACAGCCAGCTCGAAATACAAACCCAACTCAGCATTCAAAATGACTTGGTGCATGTATAAAACGAATATCGATCTCCGAGTCAGCTCGAAATGGAAACTCAGCTCTGCATTCTAAATAACTTGGTGCATGTTTGAAACGAATATCGACCTTAGAGCCAGCTCTGCATTGAAACCCAGATCTGCATTTAAAATGACTTGGTGCATGTTTAAAAGGAATATCGATCTCCGAGCCAGCTCTGCTTTCAAACCCAGCTCTGCATTCAAAATGACTTGGTGCATAACGAATATCGATCTCAGAGCCAGCTGTGCATTCAAACCCTGCTCTGCATTCAAAACTACTTGGTGTTTGTTTAAAACGAATATCGGTCTCAGAGAAGCTCGAAATTTAAACCCATGTCTGTATTCAAAATGTATTGTTTTATGATTATAATGAATATCGATCTCAGAGACATTTCGAAATTACTAACCCAGCTCGATATTCAAAATGGCTTGTTATACGTTTAAAAAAGAGTATGATAATGGACCTTTGGAAACGGCCGAGCACGACACATACGAAATATTGCAGTCTCGGTTTGATTGACACTGTTCATGAGTGGTAATGAAATATGCTAGCTACCGCTCACGACTTCTAGCCCCGGGTTGAGCAGAACTTAATATTTATAAAAATCAACAGTACAGAATTTTAACCATCCCGAAGATGGCAAGCATATGGCGGTGGATATAGAAATATTTGTATCTTTATTTTACCCCCTATATCCAGCGGCGTATGGTCCCAGGATCTAATAAAATTGTATGCCCCGAAGAGCGAAATAAACAAAAAGGAATTTAGTCGGGAGCAGCGGTTATGAAGCCTGCGTATCACAAGTAACATCCAAAAGACTAAATTAAAAAGCGGACAACATATCCTATAAGTGGTTAAACAATACCCAGAGCCTTTCATCGGCCGGAGTAGTGGAACACCGAATCGAAATTTAAGTAAGAAAACAAAAGAAATTGAAAATGTACCACCGATCACTAAATATAAGTATCGGGCTCAGCGATCTCCAAAGATCGAATGAATAACAGTACTGATTGTTAGCGCAGGGAGACATTTTACTGCCGCTACACTGCACAAGCAACGCCACTGTGCTATAAAAAAAGAGTACGTTATGGACTTTGGAAACGGCCGAGCACGACACATAAGAAATATTCAGTCTCGGTTTGATTGAGACTGTTCATGAGCGGTAGTGAAATATGCTAGCTATCGCTCACGCCCTCTAGCCCCGGGTTGAATATCGATCTCAGAGCCAGCTCGAAATTTAAACCTAGCTCGATATTCAAAATGCATTGTTGTATGTTTAAAGCTAATATCGATCTCACAGCCACCTCGAAATTCAAATCCAGCTCTATTTTCAAAACGGCTTGTTATATGTTTAAAACGAATATCGGTCTCAGAGACAGCTCTGCATTAAATCCCAGATCTATATTTAAAATGACTTGGTGAACGTTTAAAACGAAATAGATCTCAGAGCCAGCTCGAAATACAAACTCAGCTCTGCATTCAAAATGACTTAGTGCGTGTGTAAAACGAATATCTATCCCAGAGCCAGTGCGTGTGTAAAACGAATATCTATCCTAAAGCCAACTCGCAGTACAAACCCAGCTCTGCATTCAAAATGGTTTGGTGCATGTTTACAACGAATATCGATCTCAAGAGCCAGCTCGAAATTCAAACCCATCTCTGCATGTTTACAACCACTATCGATCTCCGAGCCAGCTCTGCATTCCAACCCAGCTCTGCATTTAAAATGACTTGGTGTGTAAAACGAATATTGATCTCCGAGCCAGCTAGGTATTCAAACACAGCTATGCATTCAATATGTCCTGGCGTATGTTTAAAAAAAAAAGTATGATAATGGACCTTTGGAAACAGCCGAGCACAACACATACGAAATATTGCAGTCTCGGTTTGATTGAGACTGTTCATGAGCGGTAGTGAAATATGCTAGCTACCGCTCACGACCTCTAGCCCCGGGTTGAGCAGAACTCAATATTCCTGAAATCAAAAGTACACAATTTTAACCATCCCGAAGATGGCATGCATACGGCGGTGGACATGGAGTTTTACGCTTCCCTATGTCGTACGGCGTATGGTCCCAGTATCTAATAAAATTAAATGCCCCGAGGAGCGAAATAAACATAATGGAATTTAGGATGAATATCGAACTAAGAACCAGCTCTGCATTCAAACCCAGCTCTGCATTTAAAATGCATTGTTGTATGTTTGAAGTGAATATCGATCTCAGAGCCAGTTCTTTATTCAACTCCAGCTCTGCATTCAAAATTACTTGGTATGAAACCTAAACAAGACCCTCGCGACTTTGTTATCGTGCCACACCAAACCCTTAGAAATTTAACATAAACATGGACATGACTAAATGTCGATACCGAAGTCGAGCAGGAACTAGCATTCAACACAGCCAACTGAAAATACGTTCCGAAACAAGCACAATTTACAAGGACAAACCAGAGACAATGTATATGACATCACAAACATAATAGGGTTGACAATATGACTACCTCTGCGACACATTCAATGGCAAAAAGGCCTACTAACCATTTAATATCAAATTATATTTTTCTCTATATGAAAAATATGATACATTTGAATGGATGGGAGGACGGTAGGTGTGTGGGTGGGGGTGGGAGTGGGGGTGGGGAGGGGTTGTGGAAACGCAAGTATATTTCTATTTTTATATTCAAATATATGGAGACAAAATGTTGAGATGACCCCCAATATTTTATCCAACTAGGAACCTGCTGCTGCTGCTATTGCTATTGCTACTGCTGCTATTACTGAAAAGTAACATATGCTATTAATAATGTTATAACAGCATATCCTACTAGAACTACTGGTGACAATCAATGTCAATCAATTAATACAATGTATTAAATGTACACTAAAATGTCTAAATCTAGTCCAAATTGTGCCCTCCGGGCGTGGAGAGCTCAACATAAAGTTTTCTTTTCACGTGCTTTATGCGAATAATGAGGATTCACAAATAGTGTTCGTTTCAAATATGTAAACATACACAACATACACACATGTATCGTGTGTAAGCAATCCGGTTACAAACCTCGTAGTCGGTGATATGAGCACGAGCTCGTTTGAGAAGGTTTTCCAAACCCATACCGACATCGGAACCTACTCGGATAGTACCCTATACAGCACAGCGCAATATGGGTACATCATGGCGGTTCTTGCCCTGTACTGCACAGCGCAATAGGGCTACATCTGGGCTTAATCTCAATGATATCACATGTTGTGTAAACCTCTCAATACTATGTCCGACATAATAAACCCATATGTTCGTATATATATACCGTGTAAGTAATTAACTGTTTGTCCGAAATCCTTGACAGTTTCAATTTATTTTTAGAACATACTATATCTATGATCAAGCCCTATTTTCTCACAATACCTCTCAAAGATCCTACTGAAATGAGTTAAAAGTGTAGAACAAATATCAGAAAATGTTTCAAAGTTATTCAAAGGTATTCGTGACTTGGTATCATTAAAACAATAACTGAAATTCCAGGTTTTATATTTTATCGACATCAGGTCTTGACGGAACTTTTGTTTTATTATGTTCGACTTGTAACCGAATACTGAAAATGTTTCTATAACAATGGAACCCACTGCAATTATCAAAACGTCACGAACGCAATCTTGTTTTTGCTTTAATATATGACATTGGCTTATATCCCCAGACAGTGTTAACATTAAAGAAGACACATTACCTAGGTCTTTGACCAGACGTGTCACTAACGATCACTGGAAAAAGCATTAACCGAATTGTCTTCGCGTTCCTTTCTAGTTAATGTGTGTCTTAGAGCGGTTAATCGCTTTATTGTCTTTGACATTGACTGCTTTTTACCCATTTGTCGTCGTTGTATTCAGTGATAATATAATTCGGTTTAGCTTAGGCGTAAAACGAAGCCCACACAGCTATTAATGGTTACGCTTTGGCTTTTAATGGATATATCAAACATATGATGCACACACTATTTAAAATGTTTTCAAGATATTGTCGACGTTGTGAAAACGTTAAAGGTAACACTCCCGTTAAAAGTAACTAAATTCTTCCGTCAAAAGCAACAATCCGAAAGTAAGGACACATAAAAAATATGTTTGGTTCAGGTAACCCGACCGACACTATTTTAAGGGGCCGACTCTAAAACTTTTTATGCAAAAATTAAAAAAGAAATTAAAAATTTAAAAATTTGTTGATAATGCAAAAAAATCGAACTCATGGTATAGTAATTTAACATATTAAATTCATTATCAGAATTGAAAAAAACAACAACGTACCTACCTATTTTTATTGCCAGTGTTACCTGAACACACATATTATTTTGTTTCGCCTAAGGTAACAGTTATACGCTGGTTTTATTGCGGCTGCAGCTGTTGTAACATACCTCTAGACATTTAATTTAATGTAGTTACATTTAATGCTACTATGACAAGTTTTACCTATAACGGTTGACTGATAAAGAAAGATAAAAAATATCGGACAGAGAAAGCAGTATTCAAGGACGACAGTCAGCCACAAAACAAAAAAACAAACATGAAACAGACAAACGAGATGGCAAAAGTAATAAAAAATGCAAACGGCATCACAAACACAAAAGGGTTGACAATAAGGTTAACGCCTTGGAACGGTCAGTGGCAACAAATGCCACTGGGGATTTAGGGTGATAAGGTGATTCTAAACTTACCGCTTTATGTTGATTTATCAGTCTTGCTTGCTGAACTCAGTTACCGCTTTATGTTGAATTGTCAGTCTTGCCTATGCTGAACTCAGTTATCGCTTTATGTTGAATTTCTAGTCTTGCCTATGCTGAACTCAGTTACTGCTTTATGTTGAATTTCTAGTCTTGCCTATTCTGAACTCAGTTACTGCTTTATGTTGAATTTTCAGTCTTGCCTATGTTGAACTCAATTACCGCTTTATGTTGAATTTCTAGTCTTGCCTATGATGAACTCAGTTACCGTTTTATGTTGAAATTCTAGTCTTGCCTATGCTGAACTGAGTTACTGCTTTATGTTGAATTTCTAGTATTGCCTATGCTGAACCCAGTTACTGCTTTATGTTGAATTTTCAGTCTTGCCTATGTTGAACTCAATTACCGCTTTATGTTGAATTTCTAGTCTTGCCTATGATGAACACAGTTAGTGCTTTATGTTGAATGTTCAGTCTTGTCTATGCTGAACTTAGTTACTGCTTTATGTTGAATTCTAGTCTTGCCTATGATGAACTCTGTTACTGCTTTATGTTGAATTTCTAGTCTTGCCTATGCTGAACTCTGTTACTGCTTTATGTTGAATTTCTAGTCTTGCCTATGATGAACTCAGTTACTGCTTTATGTTGAAATTCTAGTCTTGCCTATGCTGAACTCAGTTACTGCTTTATGTTGAATTTCTAGTGTTGCTAATGCTGAACTCAGTTACTGCTTTATGTTGAGTTTTTGTCTTGCCTATGCTGAACTCAGTTACCTTTTTATGTTGAATTTCTAGTCTTGCCTATGCTGAACTCAGTTACTGCTTTTTGTTGAATTTCTAGTCTTGCTTATGCTGAACTCAGTTACTGCTTCATGTTGAGTTTCTAGTCTATGCTGAACTCAGTTACTGCTTCATGTTGAGTTTCTAGTCTTGCCTATGCTGAACTCAGTTACCGCTTTATGTTGAATTATCAGTCTTGCTTATGCTGAACATAGTTACCACTTTATGTTGAATTTCTAGTCTTGCCTATTCTGAACTCAGTTACCGCTTTATGTGGCATTTACAGTCTATATAGACTCACTGTCGAGAAATCTTGAATCCAGCTGTGATATTTACTTTGTTGGAATGGAAAGAAAAGCAATCCGAATTCTATTTAATTGTCCCCTTCTCGTAGGTCTGTATCAGTCATATGAGGAATTTTACTCTTTCTGTGGATATATGAACCATCGTGCACTGACACCATCTCCGCAAACATTTGTTTGATTAAATTAATGCAGTGTATTTGACGTCATTAATCACGTGAAATGCTTCCACAGCGACTATTCTCAAACTCCAAACTAACCATTAAAAGGATTGGAGTTATAGAATCAATATTTTCTCATTCTTGTAATTTCAGATAACTAGTTTTTAAAATAATTCAAAATACTCGTTTATGTGTGTATTTTATTGTAACGATTGGTTATATGAGATTGGCTGTTTTCAAGGCTGGTTTCGATGATATTGTACTGCAGTGTGTATTGATTTACTTTAACTGAGTATTCTGTTTCAGATTTAACGTCAAAGCATCCACATCTAGAACATAATGACTTTAGCTACAGGCTAACGTAGTTGTAGGTTTTCCTGTTTTAACACCAAAATGAAACATATATGATCTTAAACGACTTTTCATTTCATACATGACTTTATGACATGTTACGAAATATTTTATTTTAAGGAGGTTGTTGACGAGTTAAAATTTAACATATTAACCAAGAGTAAATTCTCAGACAGGTGTTGGTGTCGTCGTTGAAGTATCGTCGAACCTTTCATGATTAATTTTACTATAACTGGGATAACATGTAGCAACCAAACATAAACAAAAGACAATTTAGAAGCTCTACAATTGAAATTTGCATGCATTTTGTGATTATTTCAAAGGCAAAAATTCCGAAAATTAGTTTGGTTACAAAGTCTCCTATTTTTGAGATAACTCTTTTTACATGGCGTGTCAGCAGTTGGCAAGCATGGCACTGCAATCAATCAGATTTGCCTCGAGCCAAGCGAACTGCTTATTTGTCGTAATGGATATGGAAATTCAGTGCAGGGAGATGAAAATGAACGTGTGGAAAGAATATAACTCGTATAAAATAATTAACGGTACGTCATTTATTAACGTTTTTCTTTTACAGATACATGTATATGTGTTACCAAAGTTAAGCATTAACAACCCATTGTTTTCAAGCGGCAGATACATACATTCACCATCATGGCGATGTCATCGTATGTGAATGTTTATCAAATTATTTGGAACTTTTCATTGTAATGTTTTAACTTATTTGTTTGTTTAATTGTTTGAATGGTGTTTTAAGCCATTTTTAGCACATGTAAGATCCTCTATATATATATGACGGTCGCTTTCTGTGGTAGAGGCAGACCACCATATGTTTCCTGGGGAAGACCGTTATTTTATACCTCCTGCCATCCGTAAGAATCGACAATTTCTCACTTCCAAGTTGAGTGCCATGTGGGATTCGAACCCGCAGCGGTGAGAGGCAGTTTTAACTTAAATTATATAATTTATTACAATATCTGCAATTAAAAACAATTAGCTATATATTGCCAAATAACAGTACATTCTAAACATCCTACTACAGAAGACAACTTCTTGTTAAATAACCAAATAGTATACAATGAAAATGGCAAAAACAATATATGTCAATAAGCTTGGCCTACGGCCCATAGCACTAAATACATTTACTCTCAGTCATGTTCTCTTGGAAAACACTACTTTTGTGAACTGAACATTTCAGTTACAATTTGCTTAAGTCAGTTTATGTTCGCACGCTGTTTGCTCATCTGTTTCGTTAATACCGTTGCATAAGCAGTATTAGCAAACAACAGTCCAAATCAACTGCATAATTCTGAATAGTATTTACATTGCATTTAGAACCATGTGCGAGTTTCTGAATATTTGGAAATTAGCCCTTTGAAATGTCTATGTAAAACGGATCAAGGTATCAAATCCATCCCTTTTTTTTAGAAAAAATAATAAGTTGTGTATATTAATCTTTTAAAACTAACCTGAAACATTGTTCTTTGATAATGGGTTTATATGCATATTTATTACACAGGATGGGTTATTGTTTTTTCTCTTTCCAAAAACAAAATATGAGAAAAACTCAGTGAGCCTCGGAGGAGAGACAGTGCATGGATTTCATAACACGAAACAATGTTTATTTTTGATACTATAACATTAAAATTATCTGTGTAAAATAAGTTTGTATTGACAATGTGGGTTGTACACTGGGTTTTGAAACAAAAAACATTCTTTACATGTATTATTGTTTTTTTCCCTCAGAGTTTATAGAGACTCACTGCAATCTTACAGCATCCATATATTCTCTATATAGCAATCATACTTTATTATATACTTCCCAGTGAAATAGTGGATTGTATGGTTAGAATAAACCTTATATGCTCATTGTTTATATTTTCACAGTGAGAATATAAGAAATTATTTTCACAAGGAGAACATACGAACTTATATTCTCACTGCCGGAAAAGATGAAACTACTTTTTTCTACATTTGCTTGTAACAGTCATAATTCGTGTCAAAGTTTAGAACTGTATTCTATGCGCACTAATTATATGTAAATCGCTTCCATCGCTGGCGTTACTATATTTATCCGCGAATACGTTAAAGGAACTGTCGGAACGAAACGTATTTTCTGTTTGAAACAGTTTGGTAGTGTTGCATGATAAGAAGTATATAATAAATAGAATATTTGTTGGTATGTCGTGAATATAGGATTTATTTTCATCTCGAAATGAGAAAAGTTTTTCACTTCTCGATGAAAATAAATCCTATATTCACTCCAAACCAACAAATACCATCTATATATTTTCCACCAACGTTGTTTTGGAAGTACCTCTGGATTGCAGTGGGGCCTTTTTCACACTCTATTAAAATTGTATCTAGTATAATATACTTCTATAATTAAAGAATAAGAAAACCTCCCCATTTATTCTGTCTCTGGTTACAATATATGCATTTATTCACTTGATTATATTTTCTATTACTTTATTTACAAACTAATTTATGCATATTACATGTTTTATATGCAAGGTTTGTTGAGGGATGGCCCACCCCGACCCTCACACACCTATTACGGGGTGAATAAATGGATCACCGTTAATCTGGTGATTGAAATAAAAAAGAAATCCATCCTTTTAATATGAGATTATCTCAAGAGAAACAAGCACCTACTGTAAGAATCTGAATACAAACATATCGATATACGTATGTCAAAATGGTGGTAAAAGAAAAAATACAGACAATATACTATTCTTTGTGTGATAAGTCTGTCATGAACACACGCGTTATATTCTACCTTTGACATAGAGGGTTTGTCAAGTCTTTCGGACACCTTTTTCCATTTTAAAATTTTATAAGTAAATATGTTCAAGATTTTTAATAATTCCCAGAATATAATAGGAAAACTCAGAGGAGATATTACATAGATCTGGTATAAAGCATAAAGTCACATGTATGTCTCATTGTTCTAGTATTGTGAGTGTCTATGAAACATAAATTTCTTTCAACATAAATATGTGTAAATTATCCACTGGGTTTGTTTGAAAAGAAAAAAGTTTGTTTGCAATTTTAGAATGAATGCACAAAATAATAAATAAGTATAGTTTATCATTTGAAGATTGTGAAATTAAATGTCCACTAAGTTTTAAAGCTATACATGCCAATCATGACATATTATCCACTGAAGTTATTTTGAAATATACTCGGTAAAAAAAGTTTTGGACCAGGGTATATAAAGTCATATAAAAATAAAACTAGTGGATAAAATTTAAGTATCTTTTTTTAGTAACCAAGGTCTGCCCTACCCGGTTAATTTGAAAACATTGAATTCCAAACAAGATTTGATTTTAAAAAAATATCGCGAACACACAAAGGGTCTGTAAAAAATGTTGCAAAGTCCATACAAAGTAACAGATACGGACACATTCGAGTAACCAATAAAAAGATTATTATTTTTTCGCAAACTTTCATTGTAAAAAATAATTATTGTTGATTGTTGATCTATTGTGAATTATCAACTGAGATAATAAGGGTTATGGTCGAATGTCATGGTTCTGCGATCATAGTACGGGTTCGAACACTGCCATGGTCCAAAACTTCTTTTACAGAGTATATACATATTGCAATGCCTCCGTTTAAAAAAATTGGGCAATATTCATATTTGCACTCAATCTGAAAAAAACTCTTCATTTGTTTATGTCTATATTAAGACATGCTTTTGTCTAGCTTCTGTAAATATTTGTTGTATTATATTTAAATACATATTTGATGCATATTTTATCATATAAATGTACGGCTTGCTGAGGGGTGGCCCACCCCAACCCTCACAAACTTATGACGGGGTGAATAAATGGATCACAATTAATTTGGTGATTGAAATATAAAAAAAAGAAAAAAAGATTTTTAGTATTTTCGAAAATACGTTGTTGTTTTTGGCATCTAAGATCACATTTTGCATCTAATCATATTTTGCATCCAAGATCTCATTTTGCATCTAAGATCACATTTTGCATTTAAAGGTTCCTCAAATGCTAAGCAAAGCGGTAAAATACTAAACCTTAACAGAATACATGGCTGCGAAACAACACTGCTGTTCGCTTAACAACCGTTGTTCGTCGTATAAATTTGTTATAAGTATCTATCGTCAAACCAAATAATATAGCTTAGACATTTCGAGGCTTCAACGCAAAACTATTGTTTCTTCTTTTTCATAAGTAATTGCAACTGTTACAATGTTCGTTGAACACTCGATTTGTTCTTCATATCCATCACATCTGAATTACAGATCACTACTGAGTGATATCGCAACAGTTTGCCTGCCGATGTCTGGTGATATCACACGTTTGCGACTTCCGGCATGGACTTATATACGGTGTCAGACCGGTGAAAATCAGCCCATTATATAATATAGGCTATATTTGGAGATCAGTCAAAAGTTCCACAACATTCGTTCGCTTAAATACACTTTTATTCTGTGCATTAAACACATTTGGCTAGCAAACGGTCCCATATCTGGAATAAAACACCGATTTAGTTTTTCAACATTTCGCGTCATTCGTTCACACTATGCGTATTTTGAAATAAACATCTGTCAAAACCACATCTCTACCTAACCTCTGTGCTCATACTATCCAAAGAAATAATCCTGACAAACACAGTAAAATACTTACTATTCATGACAACAGACATACTACTTTAACCTCAGGTTAGATTTAACAATGAAATAGAAACTAATCTTGGGAAAAACACATGCAAACTAGAAACTTTTGATTCTTTCAAGAAACTATTTCAGCACCCTACGACCCGGAAGTACTTCCTGACTGGTCTGACAGCATACATTTCATTTTACGACATTAACAAGCGAGTTAACACTTTTCAAAGTTGATGGTTTAAAATATGTCGGTATTTTCCAGATTGAAGTTTAAATTGTTACTTCATGCAACATCGTTTCATTTGTTTATGGAGATGAAAACAGCCTTTATCACAGTTCATCATAAAACAATACAAATGTCATATATTACGTCAGCAAAAGATTAAATTGCACTAAACTGTCGATAGCAAGCATTATCATTTATATGGCGGAGACAAAATGTCACTTTGGTCAAATGATAGATCACTTTTGGAGGAAAACAATTTTTTTATTTACTGGAGTCAGCACTCAACTGTCTAGAATCATGATAGTCGATTGTGCGCAGTGAACACGATATAGGTATCATCACAACGGTGAAATTCAGCCCGTTGATAAGCTATTTTTTGGATATCAGTCACAAGTTCCACAACATTAATTCACTCAAAAGCACTTTAATTCTGTATATCGCACATGTTTGGCTGTACAGCTGTCCTATATCTAAAAAAAAGAAAAACAAAAACGCCTGTTCCGTTTTTCAACATTTCGCGCCATTCATATCTTTAGTAATTTAACTTAAACATGGAGGGACGTTTCTGTTTTTGGTAATTTAACTTTTTTTTGCTCAGTATATATGATTAAATGTTGATACCGAAGTCGAGCAGGAACTAGCATTCAAGGAAGACCGCCAATTGAAAATACGTACCGAAACAAACACAATTTGCAAGGACAAACCATGGGCAAGGTATATGACATCACAAACATAAAAGGTGGACAATATGCGCTACTTCCGTAACACAAAAAAAGGCATACGAATGATATTTTTTCTCTATATGGAAAATATGATACATTTGAGTGGATAGGGGGACGGTTGGTGTGTGGGGTGGGGTGAGGTGGTGGTGGGGGTGGGAAGGGGTTGTGGAAACGCAAGTATATTTTTATTTTCATATTGAAATATGTGGGAACAAAATGTTGAAATGACCCCGTATATTTTATCCAACTAGGAACCTACTGCTGCTGCTACTGATACTGATACTGCTGTTGCTATCGCTACTGCTGCTATAACTGAAAAGTAACATATGCAATTAATAACGTTATAACAGCATATCCTACTAGATCTACTGGTGACAATCAGTGAATCATAATAAAATGTATTAAATGTACACGTACCTTTCGTTTCAATAGTTTCGAAACTTAAATGTATAAATCTTGAGACACAATTTAGTCCAAATTGTGCCCTCAGATTGTACAGACGGGCGTGGCGAGCTCAACATAAAGTTTTCTCTTCACGTGCTTTATGAGAATAATGAGGATTCACAAATAGTGTTCGTTTCAATTATGTAAACATACACAACATACACGCATATGTATCGTGTAACCGAATGTACACAATTTAATTATTCATGCATCAAACTACTTAAAGCTGTACAGTCCCTATTTTAACTCGTAATAACTCATGAATATGAATGAGTCACGTGTGAGGTAGTTTCAAATCGACGAACACCCCAAAAGTCGGTATATAAGGAGAAATCAATACGTAAAATTTCACATAAACTTCTAGAGATGTGTGATATATTTTATTATAAAAGCTCGCTCGCCACAATTCCGACTTTGGTCCATTATACATAGCGGACATTAAAATTCATTGTTTGGAGACAATTGTTGACAGCAATTTAATAAGAAATATACCTAAGAAGCTCATTGGTGTCCCTGGCCTAATATAATAGAAACAACTATAGTAAAAATACATACAGTAATCCGCCATAGACAATACTTACGTCTGCTTAGCTCTTGCCGCCTAGTAACGAATACGAATGAATAAATAAATCCCCTATGTATAAAATAATTATGAAATATAGAATGTATAATCAACATAAGAAAAGCACGCCAAAATGCCTAGTGCAACAAGGCGTGCCAAAACAAAAACTTAAGATAGATAAAATGTCACATTTTTATTAAGCCTCCGTACAGGTAACATCGATAAATGTACGGCTCCAGAATATATGTGATAAAAATGTAGTTGCCCGGAACGGGATTTGAACCACAGCCTTGCACTTGTAAGATTTGAATGATGTACGCTGAACCTCTAGACCACTGTTATTTATTGGTTTTTTGTAGCATTTTTAACACTAAATTGGCATTACGTAATAACAAGAGCGCGCACACAAACTCATCAAGCGCTGAATAATAAGTCGAGATATGGTTGATTTAAGGCGAAGTTAGTTTCATATTGATAAGATACAGTATTACACAAGGCAATGTTCATTTGCACGTGCGACAATATGGACTGCATGTTTATTATCCATCTTTAGGTGCGTTCAAATATGTTATTTTGCCTCATAATATATTGTAGTTAGTATAGTATTTTCTCAAGTAGCGTTGTAGTTCAGTGGATACAGCACCGTACTTGAAATCAGACGGTCGTGTGTTCGAGTCCGGAAAGAAGCTAACTTTTTTTCTGTAAAAATTACTGTTACCTGTGTATAGGTACGATGTGCACTGGTCGATGTATATACTGTAAATGATTTCTTGCGCTATATTTGCTCGCTTAAATACCCGATTTCGACATGAGCTGGTGAACAGGAAGTTACAAATAAAGACACGCCTACAAAGAAGAAATCGATTGATATAGGGACTCTGTAGCTTTAACGTTTGTAAATACGCAGGGTTTGTATATACACAGGTGTGTAATCAATCCGGTTACAAACCTCGTAGTAGGTGATATGAACACGAGCAAAACGTGTCTCACGACCAAATCGTTTTGCTCGTTTGAGCAGGTTTTCCAAACCCATACCCACCTCCTACTGGGTTAGTACCCTATACTGCACAGCGCAATAGGGATACATCTGGGCGATTAGTACCCTATACTGCACAGTGCAATAGGGATAGATCTGGGCTAAATCTCAATGACGTCATATGCAATACGATGCCCGACATAATAAATAAACCCATACGTATATACTGTGTAAGTAATGAACTGTGTGTCCCAAATCACTGACCGTTTCAATTTGTTTTTTTAAAAAACTACATCTGAGATCAAGCCCTATTTTCTCACCATAGCTCTCAAAGTTCCTACTAAAAAAAAGAGTATGATAATAATGGACCTTTGGAAACGGCCGAGCACGACACATACGAAAGCATGCAGTCTCGGTTTGATTGAAACTGTTCATTAGTGGTAGTGAAATATGCTAGCTACCGCTCACGCCCTTTAGCCCCGGGTTGAGCAGAACTCAATATTCATAAAATCAACGGCACAAAATTTTAACCATCCCGAAGATGGCATGCATATGGCGGTGGACATGGAATTAGTCTTCTTTAATATATTCCCCATGTCGTACGGCGTATTGTCCCAGTATCTAATAAAATGAAATGCCCCGAAGAGCGAAATAAACATAATGGAATTTAGTTGGGAGCAGCGGTTATGAAGCCTGCGTATAAAAAGCAGACAACATATCCTATGAGTGGTTAAACAACGTATTAAAAGTGTAGAACAAATATCAGAAAATGTTTGAAAGTTATTCGAAAGTATTCGTGACGTTGTATCATTAAAATAAATAATTGAAAATCCAGGTTTTATATTTTATCGACATCAAGTCTTGGCGGAACTCTAGTTTTATTATGTTCGACTTGCAACCTAATACTGAAAATGTTTCTATAACAATGGACCCCACAGCAATTACCAAAACACCACGAACGCAATCTTGTTTTAGCTTCAATATGTGACATTGGCTTATATCCCCAGACAGTGTTACCATTGAAGAAGATACATTACGTACGTCACGAACGCATTCTTGTTTTTGCTGCAATATGTGACATTGGCTTATATCCCCAGACAGTGTAAACATTGAAGAAGACAAATTACATAGGTCTTTGACCAGACGGGTCACTAACGATCACTGGAAAAAGCATTAAGCGAATTGTCTTCGCGTTCCCTTCTAGTTAATGTGTGTCTTAGAGCGGTTGATCGCTTTATTGTCTTTGACATTGACTGCTGTTTACCCATTTGTCATCGTTGTATTCAGTGACAATATAATTCGGTTTAGCTTAGGCGTAAAAAACGAAGCCCAGACGGCTATTAACGATTACGCTTTAACTTTTAATGGATATATCAAACATATGATGGACACAGTATTTAAAGACACATTTCGAGCCTATAGTATTTGTGGGCATTTTTTCATGCACGGGCGCGCACCTGAATAGAACCACTGACGTTCCGCTGGATAGCTTGATACTCACATACTAAACAGTCCTGGCCCCATGGGGAATCGAACCCACAGCGGTGAAGGACATGTGATTTCAAGTTTGAGACCACTCGACCACGGACGACCCCAAGTATATGTTTGTTCGAATGGTGCACCTGAGGTCATAAATGCCCCCGCAATGGGGCTTATCAGTTTCATTTAACAAATCTTACAAAATCTTCTGCAAAAATACTATAGAGCTGTGATATTTTGCATGTAACATCGTCTTATGGTCCTCTTACTAGTTTGTTCTAATGGTGACCCTGAGGTCAAATTTATACCCGCCCAGTGTCCTAATCATTCACACGAACTTTAATCAAGCATACATTTTGAGTTATGCTCCGGACAAAATGTGTGACGCACGGACGCACGGACGCACACAAGGACGGACGGAAAAAGAGGCGACTATATGCTCCCCCATAATAAACAATCTAGTGTTTTTAGTTACAATATATTTTATATCAAAAACTAAGGTAATAGTAAATGAAAAACTGTGATGGGGCCTCAATATAATGTCTCTGTGGTAATCAGTCAGCGAGAAGTAAGCAGTTAAAAAGCCTGCTACCCATGATTTTTCAACGACAACATGCAGTTGGGAAATGTGTCTTTAAAACGTTTTCAAGATATTGTCGACGTTGTAAAAACGTTAACGGTAACACTCCCGTTAAAAGTAACTAAAGTCTTCCGTTAAAAGCAACAACACGAATGTAAGGCCACATAAAAAAATATGTTTTGTTCAGGTAACCCGACCGACACTATTTTAAGGGGCCGACCCTAAAACTTTTTATGCAAAAATTAAAAAAATTAAAATAATGGTGATAATGCAAAAAAATCGAACTCAAGGTTTAGTAATTTAACATATTAAATTCATTATCAGAATTGAAATCATTATTGAAAAAAAAATGCCGACCTACCTACCCTATTTTGTTTGCCACACATATTATTTTGTTTGGTCTAAGGTAAGGTAACAACAGTTATAGGCTGGTTTCATTGCGACTGCTGCTGTTGAAACATACGGCTAGACATTTAATTTAATGTAGTTACATTTAATGTAACAATGACAAGTTTTACATTTAACTGATAAGGTGATTCTAAACTTACCGCTTTATGTTGAATTTCTAGTCTTGCCTATGCTGAACTCAGTTACCGTTTTATGTTGAATTATCAGTCTTGCCTATGCTGAACTCAGTTACCGATTTATGGTGAATTGCTAGTCTTGCCTATGCTGAACTCAGTTACAGTTTTATGTTGAATTTCTAGTCTTGCCTATGCTGAACTCAGTTACCGTTTTATGTTGAATTATCAGTCTTGCCTATGCTGAACTCAGTTACCGAATTATGGTGAATTGCTAGTATTGCCTATGCTGAACTCAGTTACAGTTTTATGTTAAATTTCTAGTATTGCCTATGCTGAAATCAGTTACCGCTATATGTGGAATTTTCAGTATATATAGACCCACTGTCAAGAAATCTTGGATCCAGCTCTGATATTTACTTTGTTGAAATGGAAAGAAAAGAAATCCGTATTCTATTTATTTTTCCTATTCTCATAGGTCTGTATCAGTCATATATAATCTATAAGGAATTTTATTCTTTCTGTGGATATATGATCAGGCACTTCACGATCGTGCATTGTCACCCTCTCTGCAAATGTTTGTTTGATGCAGTTTAATTGACATCATTAATCACGTGAAATGCTTCCACAGCGACTATTCCCAAACTCCAAACTAACCATTAAAAGGATTGGAGTTATAGAATCAATATTTTCTCAATCTTGTATTTTCAGATAACTAGTTTTTTAAATAATTCAAAATACTCGTTTATGTGTGTATTTTATTGTAACGATTGGTTATATGAGATTGGCTGTTTTCAAGGCTGGTTTCGATGATATTGTAATACAGTGTGTATTGATTTAGTTTAACTGAGTATTCTGTTTCAGATTTAACGTCAAATCATCCACATCTAGAACATAATGACTTTAGCTACAGGCTATCGTAGTTGTAGGTTTTCCTGTTTGAACATCAAACGGAAACATATATGATCTTAAACGAGATTCCATTTCATACATGACTTTATGACAAGTTACGAAATATTTTATTTTAAGGAGGTTTTTGGCGAGTTAAAATTTAACATATTAACCAAGAGTAAATTATCAGAGAGGTGTTAGTGTCGTCGTGGAAGTATCGTCGAACCGTTTATGATTAATTTTACTGTAACTGGGATTACATGTAGAAACCGAACATAAACAAAGCAAATTTAGCAGCTCTACAATTGAAATTTGCATGCATTTTGTGATTATTTCAAAGGCAGAAATTCCGAAGATTAGTCTGCTTACAAAGTCTTCCTATTTTTGAGATAAATCTTCTTACATGGCGTGTCAGCAGTTGACAAGCATGGCACTGCAATCAATCAGAGTTACCTCGACCCAAGCGAATTGCTTATTTGTCCTGATAGATATGGAAATTCAGTGCAGGGAGACGAAAATGAACGTTTGGTAAGAATATAACTCGTATAAAATAATTGACGTACGTAATTTATTAACGTTTATACTTTTACAGATACATGTATATGTGTTACCAAAGTTAAGCATTAACAACCCATTGTTTTCAAGCGGCATATACACACATTCACCATCATGGCGATGTGAATGTTCATTGACATAGAAATAACCAAATTATTTGGGACTTTGCATTGTAATGTTTTAACTCATTTGATTGTTTGAATGGTGTTTTAAGCCATGTTTAGCACGTTTAAGGCCATTTATCACATAGCATGCGGTGTGGGAGCGTATTAACACCATTAAATATTTGTGCTATTCCACTAGTGGTATAACATAACGTTAATGACGTCATGGAGGTCACGTTAATGTACGTTTTCTGACGTGTTAAAACGACAGGCAAAATGCAATAAAAGTCGATATGTGAATTATGGAATGAATAGAATCTAACATTCGTTCTCATTCATTATTGAATTTATTAAACTCGTTAGAAAAAACCTCGTATTATATCATTTTGCCAATTCGTTTAATAAATTCAATGATGACTGAGTCCTCATGTAAGATCCTCTATATATATATAACGATCGCTTTTTATGGCAGACCACCATGTTTTTCCTGGGGAGGACCGTTATTTTACATTTAAAATGCACTGTTGTAGGTTTAAACCGAATATCGACCTCAGTGATAGTTCGAAATTCAAATCAAGCTCTGCATTCAAAATGTCTTGGTGCAGGTTTAAAACGAATATCGATCTCAGAGCCAGTTCTTTATTTAAACGCAGTTCTGCATTAGAAGTGAAATGGTTTACGTTCAAATCGAATATCGATCTCAGAGCCAGTTCTTTATTCAAACCCATCTCTGTATTCAAAAAGATGTTTTGCATGATTAAAACGAATATCGACCTCAGAGCCAGCTCTGCATTCAAACCGAGCTCTGCATTCAAAATGACTTGGCGCATGCGTAAAACGAATATTGATCTCAGAGCCAGCTATGTATTCAAAATGTATTGGTGAACGTTTAAAACGAATATCGATCTGACAGCCAGCTCGAAATACAAACCCAACTCAGCATTCAAAATGACTTGGTGCATGTATAAAACGAATATCGATCTCCGAGGCAGCTCGAAATGGAAACTCAGCTCTGCATTCTAAATGACTTGGTGCATGTTTGAAACGAATATCGACCTTAGAGCCAGCTCTGCATTGAAACCCAGATCTGCATTCAAAATGACTTGGTGCATGTTTAAAAGGAATATCGATCTCCGAGCCAGCTCTGCTTTCAAACCCAGCTCTGCATTCAAAATGACTTGGTGCATAACGAATATCGATCTCAGAGCCAGCTGTGCATTCAAACCCTGCTCTGCATTCAAAACTACTTGGTGTTTGTTTAAAACGAATATCGGTCTCAGAGAAGCTCGAAATTCAAACCCATGTCTGTATTCAAAATGTATTGTTTTATGATTATAATGAATATCGATCTCAGAGACATTTCGAAATTACTAACCCAGCTCGATATTCAAAATGGCTTGTTATACGTTTAAAAAAGAGTATGATAATGGACCTTTGGAAACGGCCGAGCACGACACATACGAAATATTGCAGTCTCGGTTTGATTGACACTGTTCGTGAGTGGTAATGAAATATGCTAGCTACCGCTCACGACTTCTAGCCCCGGGTTGAGCAGAACTCAATATTTATAAAAATCAACAGTACAGAATTTTAACCATCCCGAAGATGGCAAGCATATGGCGGTGGATATAGAAATATTTGTATCTTTATTTTATCCCCTATATCCAGCGGCGTATGGTCCCAGGATCTAATAAAATTGTATGCCCCGAAGAGCGAAATAAACAAAAAGGAATTTAGTCGGGAGCAGCGGTTATGAAACCTGCGTATCACAAGTAACATCCAAAAGTCTAAATTAAAAAGCGGACAACATATCCTATGAGTGGTTAAACAATACCCAGAGCCTTTCATCGGCCGGAGTAGTGGAACACCGAATCGAAATTTAAGTAAGAAAACAAAAGAAATTGAAAATGTACCACCGATCACTAAATATAAGTATCGGGCTCAGCGATCTCCAAAGATCGAATGAATAACAGTACTGATTGTTAGCGCAGGGAGACATTTTACTGCCGCTACACTGCACAAGCAACGCCACTGTGCTATAAAAAAAAGAGTACGTTATGGACTTTGGAAACGGCCGAGCACGACACATACGAAATATTCAGTCTCGGTTTGATTGAGACTGTTCATGAGCGGTATTAAAATATGCTAGCTATCGCTCACACCCTCTAGCCCCGGGTTGAATATCGATCTCAGAGCCAGCTCGAAATTTAAACCTAGCTCGATATTCAAAATGCATTGTTGTATGTTTAAAGCTAATATTGATCTCACAGCCACCTCGAAATTCAAATCCAGCTCTATTTTCAAAACGGCTTGTTATATGTTTAAAACGAATATCGGTCTCAGAGACAGCTCTGCATTCAATCCCAGATCTATATTTAAAATGACTTGGTGAACGTTTAAAACGAAATAGATCTCAGAGCCAGCTCGAAATACAAACTCAGCTCTGCATTCAAAATGACTTAGTGCGTGTGTAAAACGAATATCTATCCCAGAGCCAGTGCGTGTGTAAAACGAATATCTATCCCAGAGCCAACTCGCAGTACAAACTATCGATCTCCGAGCCAGCTCTGCATTCCAACCCAGCTCTGCATTTAAAATGACTTGGTGTGTAAAACGAATATTGATCTCCGAGCCAGCTAGGTATTCAAACACAGCTATGCATTCAATATGACCTGGCGTATGTTTAAAAAAAAAAAGTATGATAATGGACCTTTGGAAACAGCCGAGCACAACACATACGAAATATTGCAGTCTCGGTTTGATTGAGACTGTTCATGAGCGGTAGTTAAATATGCTAGCTACCGCTCTCGACCTCTAGCCCCGGGTTGAGCAGAACTCAATATTCCTGAAATCAAAAGTACACAATTATAACCATCCCGAAGATGGCATGCATAAGGCGGTGGACAAGGAATTTTACGCTTCCCTATGTCGTACGGCGTATGGTCCCGGTATCTAATAAAATTAAATGCCCCGAGGAGCGAAATAAACATAATGGAATTTAGGATGAATATCGAACTCAGAACCAGCTCTGCATTCAAACCCAGCTCTGCATTTAAAATGCATTGTTGTATGTTTGAAGTGAATATCGATCTCAGAGCCAGTTTTTTATTCAAATCCAGCTCTGCATTCAAAATTACTTGGTATGAAACCTAAACAAGACCCTCGCGACTTTGTTATCGTGCCACACCAAACCCTTAGAAATTTAACAGAAACATGGACATGACTAAATGTCGATACCGAAGTCGAGCAGGAACTAGCATTCAACACAGCTAACTGTAAATACGTTCCGAAACAAGCACAATTTACAAGGACAAACCAGAGACAATGTATATGACATCACAAACATAATAGGGTTGACAATATGACTACCTCTGCGACACATTCAATGGCAAAAAGGCCTACTAACCATTTAATATCAAATGATATTTTTCTCTATATGAAAAATATGATACATTTGAATGGATGGGAGGACGGTGGGTGTGTGGGGTGGGGGTGGGAGTGGGGGTGGGAGGGGTTGTGGAAACGCAAGTATATTTCTATTTTTATATTCAAATATATGGAGACAAAATGTTGAGATGACCCCCAATATTTTATCCAACTAGGAACCTGCTGCTGCTGCTATTGCTATTGCTACTGCTGCTATTACTGAAAAGTAACATATGCTATTAATAATGTTATAACAGCATATCCTACTAGAACTACTGGTGACAATCAATGTCAATCAATTAATACAATGTATTAAATGTACACTAAAATGTCTAAATCTAGTCCAAATTGTGCCCTCCGGGCGTGGAGAGCTCAACATAAAGTTTTCTTTTCACGTGCTTTATGCGAATAATGAGGATTCACAAATAGTGTTCGGTTTCAAATATGTAAACATACACAACATACACACATGTATCGTGTGTAAGCAATCCGGTTACAAACCTCGTAGTCGGTGATATGAGCACGAGCTCGTTTGAGAAGGTTTTCCAAACCCATACCGACATCGGAGCCTACTCGGATAGTACCCTATACAGCACAGCGCAATATGGGTACATCATGGCGGTTCGTGCCCTGTACTGCACAGCGCAATAGGGCTACATCTGGGCTTAATCTCAATGATATCACATGTTGTGTAAACCTCTCAATACTATGTCCGACATAATAAACTCATATGTTCGTATAAATACCGTGTAAGTAATGAACTGTTTGTCCGAAATCCTTGACAGTTTCAATTTATTTTTAGAACATACTATATCTGAGATCAAGCCCTTTTTTCTCACCATACCTCTCAAAGATCCTACTAAAATGAGTTAAAAGTGTATAACAAATATCAGAAAATGTTTGAAAGTTATTCAAAAGTATTCGTGACTTGGTATCATTAAAACAATAACTGAAATTCCAGGTTTTATATTTTATCGACATCAGGTCTTGACGGAACTTTTGTTTTATTATGTTCGACTTGTAACCGAATACTGAAAATGTTGCTATAACAATGGACCCCACTGCAATTATCAAAACGTCACGAACGCAATCTTGTTTTTGCTTTAATATATGACATTGGCTTATATCCCCAGACAGTGTTAACATTAAAGAAGACACATTACCTAGGTCTTTGACCAGACAGGTCACTAACGATCACTGGAAAAAGCATTAACCGAATTGTCTTCGCGTTCCTTTCTAGTTAATGTGTGTCTTAGAGCGGTTAATCGCTTTATTGTCTTTGACATTGACTGCTTTTTACCCATTTGTCGTCGTTGTATTCAGTGATAATATAATTCGGTTTAGCTTAGGCGTAAAACGAAGCCCACACAGCTATTAATGGTTACGCTTTGGCTTTTAATGAATATATCAAACATATGATGCACACACTATTTAAAATGTTTTCAAGATATTGTCGACGTTGTAAAAACGTTAAAGGTAACACTCCCGTTAAAAGTAACTAAATTCTTCCGTCAAAAGCAACAATCCGAAAGTAAGGACACATAAAAAATATGTTTGGTTCAGGTAACCCGACCGACACTATTTTAAGGGGCCGACTCTAAAACTTTTTATGCAAAAATTAAAAGAGAAATTAAAAATTTAAAAATTTGTTGATAATGCAAAAAAATCGAACTCAAGGTATAGTAATTTAACATATTAAATTCATTATCAGAATTGAAAAAAAACAAAAAACGTACCTACCTATTTGTATTGCCAGTGTTACCTGAACACACATAATATTTTGTTTCGCCTAAGGTAACAGTTATACGCTGGTTTTATTGCGGCTGCAGCTGTTGAAACATACCTCTTGACATTTAATTTAATGTAGTTACATTTAATGATACTATGACAAGTTTTACCTATAACGGTTGACTGATAAAGAACGATAAAAAATATCGGACAGAGAAAGCAGTATTCAAGGACGACAGTCAGCCACAAAACACAAAAACAAACATGAAACAGACAAACGAGAAGGCAAAAGTAATAAAAAATGCAAACGGCATCACAAACACAAAAGGGTTGACAATAAGGTTACCGCCTTGGAACGGTCAGTGGCAACAAATGCCACTGGGGATTTAGGGTGATAAGGGGATTCTAAACTTACCGCTTTATGTTGAATTATCAGTCTTGCTTGCTGAACTCAGTTACCGCTTTATGTTGAATTGTCAGTCTTGCCTATGCTGAACTCAGTTATCGCTTTATGTTGAATTTCTAGTCTTGCCTATGCTGAACTCAGTTACTGCTTTATGTTGAATTTCTAGTCTTGCCTATTCTGAACTCAGTTACTGCTTCATGTTGAATTTTCAGTCTTGCCTATGTTGAACTCAGTTACCGCTTTATGTTGAATTTCTAGTCTTGCCTATGATGAACTCAGTTACCGTTTTATGTTGAAATTCTAGTCTTGCCTATGCTGAACTGAGTTACTGCTTTATGTTGAATTTCTAGTATTGCCTATGCTGAACTCAGTTACTGCTTTATGTTGAATTTCTAGTCTTGCCTATGCTTAACTCAGTTACTGCTTTATGTTGAATTTCTAGTCTTGCCTATGCTGAACCCAGTTACTGCTTTATGTTGAATTTTCAGTCTTGCCTATGTTGAACTCAATTACCGCTTTATGTTGAATTTTTAGTCTTGCCTATGATGAACTCAGTAACTGCTTTATGCTGAATGTTCAGTCTTGTCTATGCTGAACTTAGTTACTGCTTTATGTTGAATTTCTAGTCTTGCCTATGATGAACTCTGTTACTGCTTTATGTTGAATTTCTAGTCTTGCCTATGCTGAACTCTGTTGCTGCTTTATGTTGAACTTCTAGTCTTGCCTATGATGAACTCAGTTACTGCTTTATGTTGAGTTTTTGTCTTGCCTATGCTGAACTCTGTTACTGCTTTATGTTGAATTTCTAGTCTTGCCTATGATGAACTCAGTTACTGCTTTATGTTGAATTTCTAATCTTGCCTATGCTGAACTCAGTTACTGCTTTATGTTGAATTTCTAGTCTTGCCTATGATGAACTCTGTTATTGCTTTATGTTGAATTTCTAGTCTTGCCTATGCTGAACTCTGTTGCTGCTTTATGTTGAATTTCTAGTCTTGCCTATGATGAACTCAGTTACTGCTTTATGTTGAGTTTTTGTCTTGCCTATGCTGAACTCAGTTACCGTTTTATGTTGAATTTCTAGTCTTGCCTATGCTGAACTCAGTTACTGCTTTTTGTTGAATTTCTAGTCTTGCTTATGCTGAACTCAGTTACTGCTTTATGTTGAATTTCTAGTCTTGCCTATGATGAACTCAGTTACTGCTTCATGTTGAGTTTCTAGTCTTGCCTATGCTGAACTCAGTTACCGCTTTATGTTGAATTATCAGTCTTGCTTATGCTGAACATAGTTACCACTTTATGTTGAATTTCTAGTCTTGCCTATTCTGAACTCAGTTACCGCTTTATGTGGCATTTACAGTCTATATAGACTCACTGTCGAGAAATCTTGAATCCAGCTGTGATATTTACTTTGTTGGAATGGAAAGAAAAGCAATCCGAATTCTATTTAATTGTCCCCTTCTCGTAGGTCTGAATCAGTCATATGAGGAATTTTACTCTTTCTGTGGATATATGAACCATCGTGCACTGACACCATCTCCGCAAACATTTGTTTGATTAAATTAATGCAGTGTATTTGACGTCATTAATCACGTGAAATGCTTCCATAGCGACTATTCCCAAACTCCAAATTATCCATTAAAAGGATTGGAGTTATAGAATCAATATTTTCTCAATCTTGTATTTTCAGATAACTAGTTTTTAAAATAATTCAAAATACTCGTTTATGTGTGTATTTTATTGTAACGATTGGTTATATGAGATTGGCTGTTTTCAAGGCTGGTTTCAGTGATATTGTAATACAGTGTGTATTGATTTACTTTAACTGAGTATTCTGTTTCAGATTTAACGTCAAATCATCCACATCTAGAACATAATGACTTTAGCTACAGGCTATCGTAGTTGTAGGTTTTCCTGTTTGAACACCAAACGGAAACATATATGATCTTAAACGACTCTCCATTTTATACATGACTTCATGATAGGTGACGAAATATTTTTATTTTAAGGAGGTTTTTGGCGAGTTAAAATTTAACATATTAACCAAGAGTAAATTCTCAGAGAGGTGTTGGTGTCATCGTGGAATCATCGTCGAACCTTTCATGATTAATTGTACTTTAACTTGGATTACATGTAGCAACCGAACATAAACAAAAGACAATTTAGCAGCTCTACAATTGAAATTTGCATGCATTTTGTGATTATTTCAAAGGCAAACATTCCGAAGATTCGTCCGATTACAAAGTCTTCCTATTTTTGAGATAAATCTTCTTAAATGGCGTGTCAGCAGTTGGCAAGCATGGCACTGCAATCAATCAGAGTTACTTCGACCCAAGCGAACTGCTTGTTTGTCCTGATATATCTGAAAATTCAGTGCAGGGAGATGAAAATGAACGTTTGGAGAGAATATAATTCGTATACAATATTTGACGTACGTAATTTATTAACGTTTATACTTTTACATATATGTGTTACCAAAGTTAAGCATTAACAACACATTGTTTTCAAGCGGCAGATACATACATTCACCATCATGGCGATGTCATCGTATGTGAATGTTTATTAAAATAGAAATTATCAAATGATTTGAAACTTTGCATTGTAATGTTTTAACTGATTTGTTTGTTTGATTGTTTGAATGGTGTTTGAAGCCATTTTTAGCACATGTAAGGCTATAGATATGTCGTTTTTGTGGTAGACGGAGACCACTATATTTTTCCTGGTGAGGACCGTTATTTTATACCTCCCGCCATCCGTAACAATCGACAATTTCTCACTTCCAAGTTGAGCGCCATGTGGGATTCGAACCCGTAGCGGTGAGCGGCAGTTTTAACTTAAATTATATAATCTATTACAATATCTGACGTTAAAAACAATTAGCTATATATTGCCAAATAACAGTACATTCTAAACATGCTACTACAGAAGACAACTTAGTGTTAAATAAACAAATAGTATACAATGAAAATGACAAAAACAATATATGTCAAAAAGCTTGGCCTACGGCCCATAGCACTAAATACATTTAATCTTAGTCAAGATCTCTTGGAAAACACTGCTTTTTTGTATTGAACATTTGAGTTACAATTTGCTTCAGTGAGTTTTATGTTCGCATCTGTTTCTTTAATACTGTTGCATAAGCAGTATTAGCATACAAGTCCAAACCAGTTGCATAAATCTGATTAGTATTTACATTGCATTTAGAACCATGTGTCAGTTTCTGAATATTTGGAAATTAGCCTCTTTGAAATGTCTATGTAAAATATAATAATTTTGGAAGTTGCGTATATTAACCTTTTAAAACTATCCTGAATCATTGTCTTTGATAATGGATTTATATACAGATTTATTACACAGGATGAGATTGTTTTTTTCTCTTTAAAAAAACAAAATATGAGAAAAAACTCAGTGAGCCTCGGAGTAGAGACAGTGCATGGATTTCAAAACAGAAACAATGTTTATTTTTGATACTATAACATTAAAATTATCTGTGTAAAATACGTATGTATGTATTGACAATGTGGGTTGTACACTGGGTTTGTATGTATTGACAATGTGGGTTGTACACTGGGTTTGTATGTATTGACAATGTGGGTTGTACACTGGGTTTTGAAACAAAAAAATATTCTGATATTTATTATCGTTTTCCCCCAGAGTTTATAGAGACTCACTGCAATCTTATAGCCTCAATATATTCTCTATATAGCAATCATAATATATATTTTCCACCAAAATTGTTTTGGAAGTTCCTCTGGATTGCAGTGACGCCTTTTTTACATTCTATTAAAATTGTACAATGTATAATATACTTCTATAATTGTAAAGAATAAGAAAACCTCCCCATGTATTCTGTCTCTGATTACACTATATGCATTTATTCACTTGATTATATTTCCTATTACTTTATTTACAAACAAATGTATGCATATTACATGTGTTATATGCAATGTCTGTTAAGGAATGGCCCACCCCGACCCTCACAAACCTTTTACGGGGTGAATAAATGGATCACCATTAATCTGGTGATTGAAAAATTAAAAAAAAAAAATCATCCTTTTAATTAGGAGATTATCTCACGAGAATTGAATGTTGTTTAACGGCTCATCAACACAGTCTATGTTATTTAGAGCCGCCCTACAGAGAGGGGAAACAATCATCTACTGTAAGAATCCAAATACAAACAAATCGTTATACTTATGTCAAAATGATGGTAAAAGAAAAAAATGCAGAAAGTATACTATTCTTTGTGTGATAAGTCTGTCATGAACACACAGCGTTATTTTCTACCTTTGACATAGAGGGGTCGTCAAGTCTTTCGGACCCCTTTTTCCATTTTAAAAGCTTATAAGTAAATATGTTCAAGATTTTTAATATTTTCCAATCGAAAATACGTTGGGTTTTTTTGCATCTCGGATCAAATTTTGCATTTAAAGGATGCTCAAATGCTGAACAAAGCGGGAAAACACTAAACCTTAACAGAATACATGGCTGCGAAACAACATTGCTGTTCGTCGTATAAATTTGTTCGTAAGTACCGATCATCAAAGTAAGTAATATAGCTTAGACATTACGAGGCTTCAACACAAAACTATTGCCTCTTCTTTTTCATAAGTAATTACAACTGTTACAATGTTCGTTGAACTCCATTTGTTCTTCATATCCATCTGCATTACAGATCACTACTAAGTGATATCGCAACAGTTTGCCTGTCGATGTCTGGTGATATCACACGTTTGTGACTTCGGGCACGGACTTATATACACTTCATTTTACGACATTAACAAGGGAGGTAACATTGTTCAAAGTTGATGGTTTACACTACTCTTGATCATCTTCGACGCTTGATTTTACAAACATATTGACCCTTTGTGCAGAAAAAACAATAGACTGGTGTCCAATCATAACTATTCAAGACGAACAGTAAAACGTGAAGTGTCAAGGACGACCGGGGACCAGTCTAAAAAAAACAATTGAAACCGGAACCGCATGTCCGTATTTTTTAAATTTTTATTAAAGTATGTTTGAACATCCACATTTAGTTCGTAGATATACTGATGAGGTTTTCCTCTTTTTTATTCAAAAATGTATAAAATAGTGCATTCTCTTTCTGTTTGTTGTGTCTGTGTTTGCCAATCAGGGACGATATCAGAATCTCGGTAAAATGGCTGACGCTTCAAAACAAATATATAAGGAAGCTTCTAGACGTCTGTGTTAAAATAACAAAGCGTCGCAGTTGATCTAGACTTAGTTTACACATCATCGCGATAACTTACGTATTAAAAAAAAACGTTCGTATATACAATAATATATCGATATTTTCCAGATAGAATGTTAAATTGTTACTGCAACATGGTTTCGTTTGTTTATGGAGATGAAAACAGCCTTTATCACAGTTCATCATAAAACAATACACAGGTTCATATATTACGTCAGCAAAATATTAAATACAACATAAAAAAATGTAACTTTCATAAACGTCCATTAAAATATATTTAGTTATGTCATTCATTATTATTAAATTCTAATTAACTGGGTAGGAGATGTGGTACATTTCAAAATATCAATGTTTGATTTGAGCTATGCTGTTAATAACTCCATGTTGGTTCGTTTACTTTACATTAGGTGGTACTGAGATGGATCTGTGAGGCACAGAAGCTGACATGCTTCTACTGTCGCTGGGCCATCTGCAAAAAGAAATGTTAATCATAAATGAAAGTTAATTAAAACAACTAACAATACATTACTAAACATCATCAAAACTTGCGTATCGTCATTAAAACGTGCGTACCGTCATTAAACCGTGATTAAAACGTACGTATCTTCATTAAAACTTGTATATCGTCATTAAACCTTGATTAAAACGTGAGTACCTTCATTAAAACTTGTGTATCGTCATTAAACCGTGATTAAAACGTACGTATCTTCCTTAAAACATGTGTATCGTCAATTAACCGTGATTAAAACGTACGTATCTTCATTAAAACTTGTGTATCTTCATTAAACCGTGATTAAAACGTACGTATCTTCATTAAAACTTGTGTATCGTCATTAAACCGTGATTAAAACGTACGTATCTTCATTAAAACTTGTGTATCGTCATTAAACCGTGATTAAAACGTATGTATCTTCATTAAAACGTGTGTATCGTAATTAAAATGAGATTAAAATGTACGTATCTTCCTTAAAAGAAGTCATTAAAATGTGCGTACCGTCATTAAACCGTTATTAAAACGTACGTATCTTCATTAAAACGTGAGTATCGTCATTAAAATGTGATTAACACGTGCGTATCTTCATTAACACTTGTGTATCGTCATTACAATTTTATTAAAACTTACGTATCGTCATTTAAACGTGCGTATCATCATGTAAACTTGCCTCGCATCTTATTAGGTCTTAATTACAGTCAAACCTTCTCAAGAGACCATATTTCGAATCCCAATGGCTTGTTTCTAATTTAAATGCACACATACAAAGACAAAACCTGAGTTACGAAATCGGTTTTGCTGTTTGCTTTAACGGTATCTTAAAACAGGTTTGAGTGTACATGTAAACATTCAGGATTTGTTTTCTTCCTTGTATGATGCATTTGTTTTCAGCTGTTTTATGTTGCATGATTTACTAAAACCTTTTTAATTATTTTATGTCTTTTTGGCTGTCTAACATATTAAACTTACGACATTCAACAATAGTTTTAAAAATATCTAACCAAAACTAAACGGTAACGATTTTCGGGATATCGAGGTTATTTTATAAACAAAATGAGACGTATGTATCTATTTAAGAATTCGCTATTGGTTGAAATGTCATTCACGCTTATAACTCGACAGCTTGAATGCTTGAAATTGCTTATATTAGGATGTCTGGTGTTTTTGAGCATTTCTTATTGCTAGAAGGTCCCATTATCCATTTTATTTATTGTTAATGAAACAGTTTGATCTTGAAAACTAGACGACTCTTTTAAGAGTTCATTGCTTTCTGACATGAAGTTTCCACCTACAACCAACTACTTACTCATTGGAAAAAATGTGTCCTTGTTGATTTCAGCTCTGGCAGCTTCTACTGCTCTCTTCAGGGCAAACAGGGCAGAACAGCTCATGCACATCGGGGGCTCTCCACATGCTGTAACAGAAGACTTTAGATAGAGAAAAAGTCCATGTACGACCACACACGCAAAACTATATTAATTTAAAACGGTTTGTACAGATGTTTTAAAAGACCGGAGGCGATCCAGACGAATTGTGCTTGTCTGTCAACATATAAATGAAAGTAGGTATCTAACAGAGAATATAGCATTCACAGAACACAGTCAATCAAAAACACGAATACAAAACAAACGACAATTACACATAAAAAACATAGAAACAAAGCATGCGACACCACAAACATAAAAGAGTTGACACAAGGCCTTGGAACGGTCAGTGGCAAAAGACCGCTCATTACCATACGATACCGCTCATTACCATACGATACCGCTCATTACCATACGATACCGCTCATTACCATACGATACCGCTCATTACCATACGATACATTCAAATACCTAATGGATGCATATATTAAAACAGAAACAATCGAAATCCACACTAAAATCATGAATAGTCAGTAAAATGGTGAGAACAATTTCAACAGTCAATACATTACAATTTTCAGATTAATTATCATGGTGATATTTGGCAAATCAGCTGATATTAAAAAAATAAAGTAAACTCTATAAATAAAGGATCAAAGTCGAAACAAAACTCCCAACAACACTTACATAAACGGAGATGCAAAAGCCAGAAGTGTAGCATGAATGTAACATAGCCAGACAAAACACGCATTCCAAAACCATAGGTTTATAGAAACATTGAAAATGAGACTAAAGGGTTCTATAGAATATAGAAACCACAGCACCCAAATGCCTTAATTCCGCACTGTACCGCAAATTAAGAGCAAATGAAATATACAGGAAAATATAAAGGCCAATACACAACACGTGTAAGTAAAGCTTGCACGTAAAGCTAGAAACATAACAAACATACAAGGAAAGAAAAAAATAGACAAAATGGCAATAGTTATACGGCAGAATTATATCTTAGTTAGCATTCATAAAGACGCACCTTTCGCTCCCAGAACACCGGCTGGATTAGGGTTCTTTTTCACAAAGTTGACCCGGAAGTCAACCGGTATGTCCTTTGATGACGGAGGCTTATACTCCTGGAACAAACATTTAGTACACGTTGATATTAATGACCGATCTAGACATAGTATGTACTATATCAGGAAACGAAACCATCATTTGGTGGCCAATTGCATGACATGATACAAAAAAAATATACATTTAAGCAAATACATTAAAGCAAATTCAAATATTTTTTATCAAATCAAATACTGCTAATCCTCGAATCATCGTGAGCGTTTCTCTCAATGTTTTGCATGCTGAAAACTCCTCTAGCCGTTGTGAAGTCTGTAGTAAAAACATGCAATTTATTACATGCACCATATCCTCTTTTTTATGACGTTTGCGAAGTTTAGATTTTAATATAGTGTCTAATGCTTGGTTCCCAGCAGGGGTTTGAGATTAATAGATAGATAGATATCGGAATTAGTTTCCTACAGAAATATTATGCAAACAAAAGTAAAATGACACAAGCGAAATAAATAAAAACCTTTTTTATGCGTTAATACAAATTTAAATACTGTTCAGGGACAACATACCCATGTGCTAGCGGTGACTAAGGCCCCTGTCTGGGGGTCGTATTTACACTGCTCCGTAAGCCAGTACCCGAGACCCATGACAAACGCCCCTTCCACTTGGCCCACGTCAAGCGCTGGGTTTGTACTAAAATAATTTCAACATTTAAAAATTACATCAAAATAATGGTTTTAACACTTTTTTTGCAAACACAGTATTTGATATACCAAATACAATTAACGTCCTTAAGGTTGGTTAAAGACTTATTTTACTAATGTTATCTGTTTTCATCATGGCATTTACAATATGGAAGTCCCGATGCCAGTCGAATTTGATTTCAGAGATATATTATTTTCTAGTAATCGTAATTTGAAATGTCTCGCTATAATCTTTAATATATCATTCTGAATGTTTAAATTAAATTGAAACGCAGTAAAATTTCAAGTTCACGACTGCTAATTCAACTGAACAGTAGGTTTGATTAATTCAAATTGTATACGTCTTTTGGAGCGAATTTTACATTATTTATACATCTCTTTTTAGTGACAGCGCCTGCGTGAATTTTCATTTTGAAAGACGCTGCCGGTTTGAAACCTCTCACTGATACGGGTTGGGATTCCACTGGGAGCTCGACTTGTGAGTGAAAAGTATCGATTCTTACGGATGCAGGAGGTATACAATACTGGTTTTACCCAGGACAAAGTGGGTTGCCCGCATCCACCAATAAAAAATCGACCGTCTTAAAAATTATATAGTTTAAAATATGCTGAAAATGACGTAAACACCATTCAACCAATATTTTTAGTGACTCATGTGAACCATCGCTCTAGTACATGACACATATACCGTTCATATGTAAGCTTTCTAATTTATTTTTTTAAAACCGTTATAAACAACTTCTACGAGCCATGTAATTCCAAATAGTACCTTTCGCCGCAATCAAAGAGCAGGTCCACCCGCGACAGCTGATTCTCCCCAGTCAGAACATCAAAGTCCACCTCCGCTATGGTGGCTCCGTAGGAGTAGTACCGGAAGTCGGTTTTCTGATCGGGGTTTGTCCTAAATTTAAAACGAAGATGCTCGACATTATAAAAAGACATTCAATAAACAAGCATGACTTGATTTGTGCTCAAGACATTTAATTAACACATATATATATAACATTGGTTGGCGCTCATGACATTGAATGAACAAACATAACATGCTTTAGCGCTCATGACATTAATTAAATGAACAACTATGACACCGGTTTCCGTTGAAGTATATAGCATTTGTTTGCCCTCAGAAAATTAAATGAACAAATATTAAATTGGTTTCCGTTGAGGTATATAAATGTGTTTGCGCTCTGGAAATTAAGTATCAAATACAATATGCCTGTGTTCAGGATTTTAATGAACAAATAGAACATGAGCTCGTGACATTAATGAACAAATATTACATTCGTTTGCGATAATGACATTAATGAACACATATAACAGTGGTTTGCGCTCAGGACATTAAATGAACAAATATAACATGTGTTTGCGCTCATGACAATAATGAACAAAGAGTACATGAACAATTTTAACATGTGTCTGAGCTCATGACATTAACTGACCAAATATAACATGTGTTTGCGGTCATGGCATTACATGAACAACTATTACACTGGTTTGCGCTGAGGTATATAACATGTGTTTGCGCTCTGGAAATCAAATGATTAAATGTATAACATTGGCTTGCGCTTGACAAAAATGACAAATATTGCGGATGCCGTTATGGCAGAGTGCATAAACGTAGAGAGAGGGTGATATCAATGTTGAGCGTTATGGCATATACCTGATATCCCTGATACGTATTAGCCAACATGTTCTAATGTTTACCTACCATGATCTGGCGCTAAGGTCGATTCCTTCAGAATAGCACTCGGTGATTACATTCTTCCATGTTGGGTCCTTGACCTTGGCCCTCACTGGGGCTATTCTCGCATTTAACGTCTTGCAGCAGTCGATCACAGCCTGTTAAAAAGTATACATAAATCATTTTTTTATTCATCGATATTCCAAAGAATCCCCGGATGTTTTACAATTTGATTTACATTAATTCATTTAGAATTTAGAAGAACCCTCTTTCAAAATATATGTCTGTTGTATGTTAAGTCAGCCATTCTGTAAATCGATGCATGATTCAACTAGAGGTTGTTTTAGTAAAAACAAATGGCTCCCCCACTGGGGAAAAGGCCATAAATCCGCAACAAAATCATTCACGTGGAACACAAAGATAATATGCCCAACTAGGTCTGATACTGAACATACATCCTTGCCAAGTTTCGTTGAAATCCGGCTAGGGGTTCAGGAGAACTAGTCTGAATAAATTGTCTGTATTAAAACCTTTAAAGGGCCATAACTCCGCCAACCATTAGTTAACCGGAACACGGCGATGACATGCGCAATAAGACTTGGTACTGATAATCTATGCAAAGTTTCGCTGAAATCCGGCACGGGTCAATGAGAACTAGTCCGGACGTCTGTGTACTTAAACCTTTAAAGGGTCATAACTCTACCAAAAATCATTCAACCGGAACATGGCGACAACATGCATAACTAGGCTTGGTATTGATCATCCCTGCAACGTTTCGTTGAAATCCGGCCAGTGGTTAAGAAGAACTAGTCAGGTCAAAGCTTGTGTATTAAAACCTTTAAAGGCCCATAACTCTGCCAAAAACAACTCAACCGGAACACGGCGACGACATGTACCACAAGCCTTGGTACTGATCATCCCTGCAATGTTTCGTTGAAATCCGGCAAGGGGTTAAGGAGAACTAGTCCGGTCAAAACTTGTATATTAAAACCTTTAAAGGCCCATAACTCTGCTAAAAACCATTCAACCGGAACACGGCGACGATAGGCACAACAAGCCTTGGTACTGATAATTCCTGCAATGTTTCGTTGAAATCTAGCAAGGGGTTAAGGAGAACTAGTCCGGACAAAGTTTGTGTATTAAAACCTTTAAACGGTCATAATTCCGACAAAAAACACTCAACCGGAACACGGCGACGATATGCTCAACTAGGCTTGATATTGATCATCCTGCAAAGTTTCGCTGAAATCCGGCTAGGGGTCAAGGAGAACTAGTCCGGACAACATGGGGAAAGGGGGGGTGGAGAGGGAGTGGGGTGGGGGAGTGGGGCGGGAGACAATATGATATCGAATGCGTACACGATATCGAATGCGTACACTGAACAAAATTCTCACTTTTGTATCTTGTATATTATTCTTATTTTAAATATATTTTAGAATAGCTGTATTTTGTTTGACCCATAGTTTGTAAAACATTTAACTTTTGTTTATATTGTTACATCTTTTGAGAGTTACCCTCCCTTTATACGAAAACATGAAATGTTCTGATAAAACACATAACATGAATCGAAGTCCGCTTAAATATATAAAATTGTTAGGAAATAAAACGACAACAAAAACAACAACAACATAAAAGTTTGACCCATTTATTGCAGATGTTCCGTCTATAATAAAATGAAACATGGATACTCCTAAATTATCTCCCTTTTAACTGAGTATCGTTTGAAATTTAAGTAATTGTAATTCAGCGTTAACATTAAATATTTCGAAATGTCTTTTGCAAACGCATTTGTAGCGGTAATGCTACTAAAACATGATGTCAAAATAATTTTAATTGGCATATTTTAGAATTAGGAACATCGAAAACTGCACCAATTCGAAGTCATATGCACCCAGTTGTATAAGTGTTATAATTTATTTCTAAGAAAACACATCGACTTGAAAGCTTTACTGAAAATGTGTTCATGCAATCAGAATAATTGAATTGAATGTTGTTTAACGCCTCATCAACACAGTATAGGTTATTTAGAGACGCCCCAGAGAGAGGGGAAGGATACATAGGAATCCGGGAACCTGCTAAACTCTTATTATCGAATAGATTCCTATGGTTCTTTAACGTGCTCGGAGGATAGACCGATACACGGGGCCGCCCGGTTTACGTCCAGATCCGAAGGACGACCATGCAATCAGAGCAGACGATTTAAACTCGTTATTTTGCAGCTTAACCGTATGTCCAATCAAACATGAAATTACACAAAACAATGAGAATATTATTCACATAAGTTTACGTGGGTACTTAGGAATTTTGACAGGTATATAATTAGTGTAGAAATATAGCGTGATGATTAAACATACACAAATCAAGCGGTGCAGAAGTCATGTATCTGACATGAAAACAGCATGATTGTGACATTAAACATGTGACCCCGAAATTACACAAATACACACAGCTGCATCCCGCTATCGGAAGCGGTTTAATGAAAACTGGACATTGTTTACTAAAGTTACCGCGTTCAAAAGCTGAAATTCTGAAAAAAAATATTCCGAGATCATATTGCCACAAAACTTCACGCCAAAGTTCGTGAAAATCAGAAAACTTAACGTTATCGTGTTCACAACTATTAGATTAAGGACAGACGGATTACGGACGGACAACGGACATCGCATACTCTCCTGTGTTTTGCCAAGTCTTGCTTGACGTGATGTTTACGAGATTTATTCTCTTTAAGCAATAGTCAAGATAAGCAATAGTTCCAAACAATTAAACATCATTTTGAACGTACATTCGTTGATCGTTTTAGAAAATACCTACCGCGCAACAATTTTCTGATGTGATGCTACCCCCAGTAGTTATACCATTGGCCGTCACGAGGGAGTTGGTGGCCTTGACCTTGATCAAGTCCATCGGGATACCGAGCTCATACGCACACACTTGGGCCACCTGGAATACATAATCCGAATACGGGTTGACGATACCATTGGCATATAAAATAATTACGAAATGATAAGGTCAAAAAGTGGACAAAACTCCAATAACCATGCATCACGCATATGTTTGGCATTCGTTCACCTGTATGAGAATGTACGTGCGGTGGCACCATACAATATAGTGACACAGCCAAACAATCTTTATTCTTGAAAGTTCTGAAAAACGTGGTAAAAGACGTAAAATTTACCAAAATCTCATAATAAACAAAGAAGATATGACCATTTGAAGGTTGTTCTAAATCAGATATGGGAGCCGCCATTTTGAGAAATATGACATCATAGTTTTAAACTACCATATATAGCATATTGGTAAATATAATTTTTTAAGCAAAGAATATCACTGCAAATGAATACAAAATCCTTAGCTGGCCATATAATGCATTATAACGCTTTAGTAGACTTATTTTTCATACCTTTGCTGTGATTTTTCCACTACAAATCAGTTAACATATTAAATATTCCATATATGGTAATTTAGAACTGTGATGTCGTAGTTCTCAAAATGGCGGCTTCCGTATCCGTTTCAAAATGATCACATCTTTTTTGTTAATTATCCGATTTTGATAATTCTTTCACCATTGACAATGTGTTTTTCATAACTCCCAATACTAATGATTGACTGTAAGCCTACTACATTCCCTTTAAAGTAGCTATCCAGCCACCAACAGCCAAATCTTAAAATATATGTATATCGTTTTTAAACCTACGACGAAGTATATATATATATATATATATATATATATATATAACTTACACATTTTGAGAATCCAAACTCTATAGACACAATATAAACAGTTTTAACTAGCCAGGCCAAACCTCAAAAATGGAGCGTCAAATTAAAGAGTTAGCAACTCATAATTCATTTTACGCATATTCGATCATGATTATTTTAAGAAACTGTGAATAAACCTTTTCTTTTAATTGTCACATATACATTATTACATAACCTGAACACCTGGATAGTTTTTTGATGAACAGTTTTAATGTAATATTATATTACAAATCAAATTACATAGACTGAAACTTGCTTATGTGTCGACACTAGCGCAAGTACCATTACGCCACACGCAAGTACCATTACGCCACAAGCAAGTACCATTACGCCACACTCAAGTACCATTACGCCACACGCAAGTACCATTACGCCACACGCAAATTCCATTACGCCACACGCAAGTACCATTACGCCACACGCAAGTTCCATTACGCCACACGCAAGTACCATTACGCCACACGCAATGAACAATTCTACAATAAAACTACTCAGACTTAAGGAAATACAATACATCGCTCATAGAGAACAACACCGCGACGTTTCTGTTGTACAGACAATAACTATGTATCATTGTTTCTTATATTTGCTGTATCCATTATATATTATCAAAAAAAAAGTGATGATAAATATTTTACTTTCGTGATATAAAACAACATGAACTTTGGTGATATAAAACAACAAGACACAAAGATTAATTCTTCACGAAAAAAATTTCAAACAATATTAGGGTAAAAAATCAAAGTAGAATCTAAGCGGAGAGGTGCTTACAGGCCTGCCAAATCTCCGGATAAAAACCCGGATTCTCCGGATATATCAGTAGCTCTCCGGATCTCCGGATTTAAGTGTACAATCTCCGAATTTTCCATCAAAGCAAAATGTTCATGCTTTAAAAGCTATATTTTCACAGTTTATCAGCTATTTCTCGAATTGGTCCTTTTACGCTCCCTAGTCAGAGTATTATTTACAATGTCCAACCAATGGGGGTCATCCGTGTTATGCACAGCCTGAATATACAATAACAACCAAAGACATTCAGTTCCTTCAGGTCTCACTACAGAATTACCTCCCTTGACCATGACGGTAGGAAGATTCCTACACCGTAAACAACTAGGGCTGTGTTAATCGGTTTGCTCTCAACTTGGAAATGTGCAATCATTCTCTTATTTCTGCCTTCAGGTGACAATATTGGAACATGTTCATGACTTCTGCCAAGTTTGGATGCCACTGGGTGATTTTCGAGGAATATATGATAATTTAAAAATAGGTAGGAATACAGTTGAATTATCAGTGAAATGGAGCTAGTTTTGAGGGGTGCTGAAAAAGACTGGAATTTAAATTTTTTTAATCTGGTCAACTTTTGACTTTTTGTGGATATTCTGAGCTTCAGAGGAAGGTTTGCAGATTGAGGGGAGATTTAAAGACCAATGGACATTTTATAGTATGTTTGCAGTGGTCCACAAGTGACCGTTTCTACATATATTATATAGTGTTGATTAATTCACTAGTGAGACGTTCAGTGACGTAACGACATGTGCAATAGCAGCAATATATAGGTGGCTTCTTTAATTGGTCAAGCTAATTGAAATAGCAAGTGTGAGGAATTAGCAACTCCTAGTGTGTGGTAACACTATAACAACTGCTGCCATGTACGATGATTATAATTTGTTTAAGAGTTATGAAGACTGTAGTAAAGTAAGTGTACGTTCGTGAAAAAAGTTGTGTTAGAAATTTAAACCAAGTCTTTCTAATCGAAGTATACAGTCCTCTCTAAAACAAACTATTTTTGTGCATGTTGAAGTATGCTAATCTATTATTTTATATAAATATCGAACAATGCATCAACTTGTATTAATTGCATAAATAATTTAAATTTGCACTTTAAAAAAAATAAGTGAGAAAATCACATCGCGCGCTCTCAGATTTCCATTTAAATATGTTCTTCGCGCGCTTTCAATCTTAAATTTTAAAAATCTGTGGAATTTCTGCGAAAAAAAGTTTTGGCAGGCCTGGTGCTATATTACTGACCTTGGTATTCACGCCCTGTCCTATCTCTACCCCACCATGTGAGATGGCCACAGAGCCTTCGTCCCAGTATATGGACACCTGACAAGCGTAGTGGACACCGCGCCAGTCTATACCAAACTTCAGCGGAACCAGTGACAAACCCTTCTTCTTCCATCGATTTGACTGCAACATGGATATGTGTGAAGGTGTTTATAAATCCGACATACACTCAGACATTTTTAATGAAGTTTACGGACAGGTAATCTTTTCCAAATCACGCACACTTTAAGGACATCATGTTAAAATTAAAGCGGAGTTCGGCAATTTTACACATGCATAAACTTAATAAAACTAATTCTTATAATTCTATTATTTTGATTAAAATGGCAGTTTAAGATAGAGAAACCCCATTTAAAAGGTAATACTTATTAAGACAAATAGTTCCTCTAACAAATGTTCATGTATGTGAAAACGACGTCACGTGTGAGGAGGCTTCATCCAATGAAATAATGTTTAATACAGATTATAATTATTCGGCTACACGCTATTACTAATGTTTATTTCAAGAAGTTTCTAAAATGGAATGCCTCTAATTATATGTCTGTATTTTGTCTTTTGTTAGATAAGTAACTATAACAAGGTCTAAGTTAACTTTTATACCAATATATTGCTCTACTATGTTTATTAAACATAGTACTGCGACTGATATAAATATTGATTAAATGAAAGATGCTATTATTTATTGTAATAGCTAAGTATGCTCCTGGGGAAAATGTGTTGCAAGCTTGTCGAACTGCATTACAATTCGTCCATAGTAATATTTCTCCACACAAATCCAATAACTTACGGATAAATATTTAGATAAACAATATATTTACCGAATTGAATGTCTGAATCTGCTGTTTCCTTGTTGTGTATTCTGCCTCGGCCATCAATGCGGCGATTTGTGGCTTCAGAAAGCAGTCACTTAGTACCATGTCCGTGAGAGGATCCGTCTGAGGAACAACATAGTGGACATATAATTATTGAAATTATGCCGTTATTGTTTTTATCAGCCTCAGGAGGAATGCAGGGTATTATTTTGACAGAGATTATGCGAGTGGCGGATGTGCAGTGTTTAACAAAAAAAAAATTAAAAAATAATTTACTCTTTTTTTTTTCTTTTAAAATTCATGTTCATAACTTGTATTTACAAATTTCAAACCGATAATTACAAAAAAAAATTCTCTGATTTTATAGCGGGCGCCGGCTGCACCGCATCATCTGAATCCGCCCCTATAGTGGCATCGCCCATTTTGAGAACGAATGAAGTTACCTGCGTACTGGTGTACATGTTCAGCAGCCTGATATCTGTTGCATCTTTGTTGATACTTTTAGCCACGTGTTCCATCAACGATTCCATGATAAATATAGCCGGTAGCGATCCTGGAGATGAAAAAAAAGAAAAAATTATTATCTGTAGAATTTGCGAATATATCTCCGGGAATATAAATGGAAATATGCAGAGCAACACTTTGTTCGTTTATACAAAGAATAATGTGTTGGTATTTTATGAAAATGTATTGCTGGTAGCAAAGTCATGAACGTTCAGACATACAGGTCTGGTGATAAGAGTTCCCAGTTATTTGTGGTTTTCACTGTCTAATTAACAAGTTAGATAATTTAGCCGAAGCCCTAGCGGCCCTGTTTTTCACCATGTTGATTTTGACTGCCCAAATAACAATTTAGATACATACTCGTGTACCTAGCGGCCGTGTTTGTCGCAATGTTGGTTTTACCTGCCTAAATGTTTGTTTGTTTGTATGGTGTTTTACGTCATTTTCAACACATGTAAGGTTATATATGACGGTCGATTTTTAGCGGTGGAGGCAGACCACCAAATTTTCCTGGGTAGAACCAGTAATGTACCTCCCGCCATCCTAAGAATCGACCGCCTAATTAATAATTTAGATCCATACCAGGAGACCTAGTGGTCGTGTTTGTCGCCAGGTTGGTTTTGAATGCCTAAGTAACAATTTAGATACTTACCCGGAGACCTAGCGGTCGTGTTTGTCGCCATGTTGGTTTTGACTGCCCAAGTAACAATTTAGATAAATACCCGGAGACCTAGCGGCCGTGTTTGTCGCCATGTTGGTTTTGACTGCCCAAAGTAACAATTTAGATAAATACCCGGAGACCTAGCGGCCGTGTTTGTCGCAATGTTGGTTTTGACTGCTTAAGTAACAATTTAGATATTTACCCGGAGACCTAACGGCCGTGTTTGTCGCCATGTTGGTTTTAATTGCCCAAGTAACAATTTAGATACTTACCCGGAGACCTAGCGGTTGTGTTTGTCGCCATGTTGGTTTTGACTGCCCAAGTAACAATTTAGATACTTACCCGGAGACCTAGCGGTCGTGTTTTTCGCCATGTTGGTTTTGACTGCCCAAGTAACAATTTAGATACTTACCCGGAGACCTAGCGGCCGTGTTTGTCGCCATGTTGGTTTTGACTGCTCAAGTAACAATTTAGATACTTACCCGGAGACCTACCGGCCGTGTTTGTCGCCATGTTGGTTTTGACTGCCCAAGTAACAATTTAGGTATGAAAGCACTAATTATTTTCCCCATAGACACCAATGTTAAAGTGTCACATATTAATGATTTGCTGCAAATTCAACTCAAGTATGGATAATGCAGCAGTGTAATGTTCATATAGAAAACTATTTTTCAACTAGAAACATCACCAGAAAACGTGGGGTCACAAGACATGTAAGAAAGTTCTTGTTTGTTTACTAAACAGGTCAAGGGTACATCTGTTTTTATTGATCGACTATTTTAATTGCTCACAAAGTGTAAGCATAGAGTCGAAATTTCGAAAATGTTCATCAGTGATCCACTAAAACCTATTAATACGCTTCTTATACATATAACCACAAAATCGAATAGAAATGGGCAGTTTTCCCCTACTTATAACGCCCATTTCCATCAAAAAAGGAGGGATTACTTTTTATTATAAGAACTACATTCGTCTACTCCTACTCGGAGGTTTACATGTAATTAGTGGTGGTAAACCTTTAGATACTTACCCGGAGACCTAGCGGCCGTGTTTGTCGCCATGTGGGTTTTGACTGCCTAAGTAACAATTTAGATACTTACCCGGAGACCTAGTTGCCGTGTTTGTCGCCATGTTGGTTTTGACTGCCCAAGTAACAATTTAGATAAATACCCGGAGACCTAGCGGCCGTGTTTGTTGCCATGTTGGTTTTGACTGCCCAAGAAACAATTTAGATACTTACCCGGAGACCTAGCGGCCGTGTTTACCGCTGTGTTGGTTTTGACTGCCTCGCATGCAATAAACCAGTTGGGACAATAGTATGCTGTAACATGAATGAAAGAACACAACATATTAAAATCATTACAGAACGTTTGAACGGATTCGCTAAAAAAGTATGATAATTGGAACCGTTTGATGGGATCTAATACCAGTTTGATACATTTGAACTTAATAATAATATTCTTTATTTCCTTCATGTAGGAGATTCACGTAGTATACAAGAGCGCCGCCTAACGGGGCATAATGCGCCCGTTTCCTAAAGTGTTTATGCTAAAAAGCATTTCCAATATAACCCTGACCCGTGGCACTCGTAAGACTATGTGACCATTGGGGCACTGAGAATAGACTTAATTATTTATATTGTCCCAAAAAGCCGTTAATTGTTTACATTCTCGCTTGCTAGAGCATGGCAACAAACCATCCGTTTCCGTTATGTGCAAACGTTAGCGTAACACCGTTGCCAAAAAGCTAATTGTATAAACTTTGTTAATCTGAACCTTACCACACATGTGTAGATGCAGGTCTTGTTTTGGTACGAGAAAATGAGAAAACGTGTCTATGTAAAAAAAAAAATCTTTCTTTATCAAACAACAAATCTTTCTTTATCGTTCGCCCATTTTTTCTTCGCAAGGAAATAACACATCTTGAATAAAAACATTTGAAACTTGTTGGCAAGTTGTTCAACAATTTACCGTTATCAGCCCAGACTTGCAAGCCAGGTAAAGAGTTGTCATTCGGGCTACCTCCACAATCACCGTAGTATGTCATCTTAATGCCGTTCAGCTGACCAACTTCCGTAAACCCTACCTACAATAATAATGACAGTTATAAACAGATAAAATGTACAGATATACAAGTACAGGCTTTTAAACATTTATCTTAAAGTGGTTGCTGCATTATTTTAAAACAAGTTTTTATACAAAACAGCTTTAAACACGTTGAATAAGGTCAAAAGTAAAATAATTTAAATAAAAAAGTGTTAGAAAATAGTGCAACATCCCCTTTTAATTGTTTTGCCCAACCTATAAGAATTACTTTCAAGATTCTCGTCCTAACCCAATTCACACAATATACATATTCCTTATGACAGATTATGTCGAAAATCAGGACACAAATATGGGAACACTAGAAACCTGACATTTTAGCAGCGTTTGAGTGCTGGCAGTTCTTTTTAGGTTTACCACCACTAATTACATGTAAACCTCCGAGGTGTAGTCTAATGTAGTTCCTATAATGAAAAGTATTCCCTCCTTTTTAAATGGAAACGGGCATTGTAAGTAGGGTAAAACTGTCCATTTGTGTTCGATTTTGTGGTTGTATGTATTAGAAGTGTATTAATAGGTTTTACTAGATCACTGATGAACATTTTCGAAATTTCGACTATATATTTACACTTTGTGAGCAACCATCACTACACAGCTGTACCTTTGACCTGGTTAGTAAACAAACAATAACTTTCTTACATGTCTTGTGACAACACCTTTACTGGTGATTTTTCAAGTGGAAAATTAGTTTTCTATATGAAAATTACGCTGCTGTATTATCCATACTTGAGTTGAAGTTGCAGCAAATCATTAATATGTCACACTTTAACATTGGTGTCTATGGGGAAAATAATTCGTGGTTTCATACCTTTTACATCCTTCAATTATGTAAATTTCCAATATCCGAAACAACTAAATGACCTGATTGTAGTAAATGTCTCGCTTGACATAAGAACTGTTCTACATCGATTTCTCTAGAAAATACTAAATTTGGCATCACGTAAAGTGCAACTTTTAACACGAGTCAATTTACAGCGTGTTTTAACATGGAAATGTGACATTCAAATTAATGTTTGTTTCTTTTTTTAATCAATTATAATAATTATACAAAAATAAATTATTTCGGAAGTTAACTTTAGGTCTAACACCTCTATTATCTCGCCTGAAGTTGACCTAGAGTCAAAAGGAAAACAGAAAATAATTCTTCCTTTTTTTTGAATTTTAGGCAATTTTTAATTTGACAAATAGGTTTTTCTTTGCTTTAGAATATATCTGCAGTGTAAAAAGACAGATGACACAGAATAGCCCATGTTAATATGAGGTTTCATTCAAATTTCACAAGTGTTTGACCGAAGCACCACATATTCAGCTAGATAGTGTATGCATTTTGTATTTTCCTTAGGGGTCACATAAACATGTGCGAGAAAAAAAAACCTGGCTAACTTATGTATTTTATTGTTTTAAATTACTGGTCTTGGCTATACAGAAGATATTAAACCAACAACAATGTCTGCTGTCCAGCTTTGAAGCTCAGATGTTGGAAAAGGCTGTACATAACCCTGTGGGGAAATTAATTGAGGTGTGAGACCATAACGTCGTGTAGATAAACTTAAGAACCATAATATATATATGTATGGCGTATAACGTCGCTTTAACAACAGTTCAGTCATATCACGACGGTGTTAGTTGTAGCAGTGAGCTCAATGTTCAGGTCACTGGAATACTGGAATGACAGGATACTCCACCCAGTCACATTATACTGACACCGGGACGACCAGTCCTAGAACTACCATTTATAAACTGAGCGTCAAGCAAGGGAGCTACTGGTAGCATTATTATTAAGACATTTGGTATGATTTAACCGTGGATTGAACCCTAGACCTCCCGCATGCGAGACAGACGCGCTACACGACGTCGCGGTATTTGCAAATCTACGTTTTTTAAAGAAGCAAAGTGTGTGTAAGCGTGCGTGTGTGCGTGCAAGTCTGTGTGTGTATGGTTCTAAGGTTTATAGTCCCTTCGTCTTTTAACCAATAGGACGTCCTAAGGGTATAGGTAGTCTGGACTGTTTTAGAAGTAACATTACCGTGTGTCCCTGTTAACTAATAGGACGTCCTAAGGGTATAGGTAGTCTGGACTGTTTTAGAAGTAACATTGCCGTGTGTCCCTGTTAACCAATAGGACGTCCTAAGGGTATAGGTAGTCTGGACTGTTTTAGAAGTAACATTGCCGTGTGGCCCTGTTAACCAATAGGACGTCCTAAGGGTATAGATAGTCTGGACTGTTTTAGAAGTAAAATTGCCGTGTGGCCCTGTTAACCAATAGGACGTCCTAAGGGTATAGGTAGTCTGGACTGTTTTAGAAGTAACTTTAACGTGTGTCCCTGTTAACCAATAGGACGTCCTAAGGGTATAGGTAGTCTGGACTGTTTTAGAAGTAACATTAACGTGTGTCCCTGTTAACCAATAGGACGTCCTAAGGGTATAGGTAGTCTGGACTGTTTTAGAAGTAACATTGCCGTGTGTCCCTGTTAACCAATAGGACGTCCTAAGGGTATAGGTAGTCTGGACTGTTTTAGAGGTAACATTACATTGCCGTGTGTCCCTGTTAACCAATAGGACGTCCTAAGGGTACAGGTAGTCTGGACTGTTTTAGAAGTAACATTGCCGTGTGGCCCTGTTAACCAATAGGACTTTCTAAGGGTATAGGTAGTCTGGACTGTTTTAGAAGTAACATTGCCGTGTGGCCCTTTTAAACAAATGTATACAGTTTGTTACCTACCTCGTAGTTGGCCACAAAAGGGAATCGCTTGCCCATCACTTTCATATTATCTCCCAGGGTCAGTCGAAACTTGACTGGTCTGAAGTAATCGAATACACCAATTAATGTATTTCAATAACAATACAAATTATTTTCTATTTACAAAATTCTTTCAATTTAATACATTTTTTGAAAATTGGTACACAGTGTTAAAGTTTCCGTATACGTTAACAAACAATTTGCTACTATAATATGCATTCAAGTGCCATTGTATATTCCTTTCAGGATTATTCAGGATTCCTTTGCGTATGTATAATCCCATTGAAAATGAATTTAAAAAAAGATAAAAAATAGAACTAAATAAATCCAATCTCATTAAAATCAGACCCTTTAACACGCTACGATTCTCTACACTACTAAGGATCTGACAACACTGCATTGGATTTCACGCCTGATTGACATTACGATTATCCAATCAGATTTCAGCCTACACAATAGTTCGGTATAGACTGCTTCACTGCGCATGTCGCGTTTCAGTAAAACGCTGTGGAGCAGTCTACGCTCGGACAATGTCCGTAACTTTTAGTGTATAAAACCCAAATAATTGCGTTGACAAACATAACACACCAACCATTATTGAATATTTACTGATTTAAAAAAAAAAAAAAAAACAAGAGGCCCAAAGAGCCTGTATCGTTCTACTGGCTATATGGAGTTTTTGATGGGGAACACACCAACAACGTGCGCAACCAGGGGCATAGCTAAATGTACGCGGAGTGCGCAGCTGCGTACATATTGCCCGAAAGCAAAAATAAGAAAATTCAAATAAGTCATCAAAGCAGGAATTAAAAATATGCACCACAGACCTTTTACGTTTAAAATATTTAGAACTCCAATGCTTTGAACCCACAACACCCCCCCCCCACCCCCACCATCCCCACCCCTCCACCCCCACAACACACAGGCATGAAATGTTTCTCGTTTAGTTTTTTAAAACCGCTCTAGCTACGCCCCTGGCAACTAGGCTTGGCACTGATCATTCCCTGCCCAGTTTCACTGAAATCCAGCCAGTGGTTCAGGAAAACCTTTCTGGATATTTTTTTGTATATTAGGCCATAACTCATTCAACCAGAACGCAGCGATGGTACTCACTGGCGCAACTAGGCTTGGTACTCATCATCCCTGCCAACATTCGTTGAAATTCTTCCAGGAGTTCAGAAGAGACTAGTCTGGATAACGTTTGTGTATCAAAACCTTTAAAGGGTTATAACTCAGCAAAAATCACTGAACCGGAACATGGCGATGACATGTACAGCAAGGCCGGATACTGATCATCCCTGCAAAGTTTCACTGAAATCCGGTCAGGGGTTCAGGAGAACGAAGTCCGGACAAAATGTGTGTATTAAAACTGTTAAGGGCAATAACTCAGCCAAAAATCGTTCAACCAAAATATGGCGTTGACATGCACAACTAGGCTTAGTACTGACCATCCCTGCAAAGTTTCGTTGAAATCCAGATAAGGGTTCAAGAGAAATAGTCCAGATAAAGTTTGTGCAGTAAAACTTTTAAAGGGCCATAACTCATAAAATCATTCAAGCGGAACATAGTGATGATATGCACCACAAGGCCTGGTACAGATCATCACTGCAAAGTTTCTCTGAAATCCGGCTAGGGGTTAAGAAAAAAAAAACCGGACAAAGTTTGTGTATTAAAACCTTTAAAGGCCCATAATTCTGCCAAAAATGATTCAACTGGAACACGGTGACGACATACATACTGATCATCCCTGCAAGGTGTCATTAAATCTGTCCAAATGAAAGCACTATCGTAACTCCGGTGTTACTTATACGATTTGGCTGGTTTTCAAACTTGTCTGAGCTTACATTGATATTAACAATCTGTGTAAGTTTGGTAATGATCAAATTATAAATGAAGGTGCTAGAGTGTTCACAAGGATTAATATGGCATTTTCCAGCAAAACAAAGGCCATAACTCTGGTGAAATTAATCAAATCTGGGTGTTTTTCGAACTTGTCCGAGCTTTCATTGATATAAAGATACTGGCAAAGTTTCGTAAATATCATATTAATAATGAAGGCCCAAGAGTGTTCACAAGGCAAACGTTAATGAACGGCGGACGGACGACGAACGTACGGACGGACGGACGACTCGTCATCCCAAATTTAAAAGCGGTACAAAACAATGTACCGATTCGTGGGATTGAACCCACGCTAAAATTACACACCCGGGTCAATAGTCGACGTCGCTGTCAACTGAGGTAAGCGGGCCAGATGTAGAATTGTAATAATTTCGGTGGAATATATATTTTCAATACACATGACAGTGCCTATGATTTTCTTCGTATTCTTGATGTAAAACATGCTATTTGGTGCATTTCTTTGAATTTATTGTGCAATAACACACGAAGACTCTATTCCGATCTATGTGTTTTATGTGGATTTTGGTTTGTTCAGTTCACTCGAACGTCATCATATGAAACGCATGATTTCATTGGCTGAATTTAGTTGATCTTCTCATGAATATTGATTAGATGAAAGGTCGATTTGCCTCCAAGGCAGTGTTGTCAGTTCCTATAGCGTAGCGGAGAGTATCAAAGCGTAATTAGGATATGATTTTAATGAGATTGAAATAAATCATGACTATTTTTACATGAAACTTTCAGTTTAATATGTTTACACATTTATCTAGTCAGTGTTATCCTTTCATAATAAACAGAAGCTTGATATTAATGTGAATTAGTGAATACATATATGAAATTAATGAAAACATTACGCGGTCCCGCCTTAATTCCATTAAGCGATGGGAAAGCTTATTTTAGCAGGATTTTATAATGGATATACATGTTAAATAACATATTTACCGAAAAAATGCGATAACCTGTTTAAAATTCTTTTAAAATTACCTATTAATTTTTTAATTTTACAATACACAAGGTCCTGAATGAGTCCTAAATATAATGAAATGCAACCTGCACAGAAATATGTGCTATCCTAGGTTAATTTAAGACTTTTACGTCCGATTTCATTACAAATCTATGATGAATCCAATTCTGAGAAAAAAAATTAGACCTCGTGCTAGTTTTATAATTAATTGGGACATTTTTAAAATGTAATATACTTTTCGAAAAAACGGAAGAACACCCTTTAAGAAGGAAAACTAAATTCCGAGGGTATCATATCCAGTTGAGGGTAACATATCCAGCCGAGGGTAACATATCCAGCCCATTGACCGTATTGCAATCTACACCGTGTACTTGATGTTATTTTCAAATCTATAATACACCTCAATGGCATGTTTTTCAAAGCAATAGACGGGTCCACTGTATTCCGGAATAAAACATTAATTAATATATTTTTTTTTATTATAAAACAGGCAAAACGCAAAACAATGTTTTGCAGTTAATAAGAAGTAAAAATGGCGACCGTCTTTCGCTTCGAATTTTCAGAACAATAGAATCGCGTTTTTATATACAGGCTAGATGAGAGAAGATGACTAATGGAGAGCTGGCATGTTGAATTAAAACATCCTTGCTCACACTGGTTCAGATAGAATGTTCAAGTATCAACTACATGGAATACTTTCACATTTATAAAAAAAAACATATCTTTCACAAACGTACTCGCACGCCATCTTGTCAAAACTACACCGTGTTCAACCTATTCGATCTCAACAGTGATAGTATGTACCTGTTTGTAAGATTGGCGGCCAGTCCACACGCAGCTGCAATCCAACTGTTCCTGGTTATCTTTCCACCGTAGGCTCCACCAAGACGCTTCACTTGAACGTTTATACTAAAATGTACCAAGTATACAACATAAGGGTTGGATAAGGGTATAAGAACGAATAAAGACAAGACTCTGAATAAAAGAGAGGTTGGGGGCATTTACAATTGTAATGCAAGTCATATGACGCACTTACTGAAATATGTACATTTGACTTAATCAAACCAACATCAAAAAGTATGGCAAATTTGTAGTATTTTATAAAAGATGTGTATAAAAACACGTGCGAGGATTCCAGGCTCATGCCGTTGCAAGTCTTTCTCTCGCGCGCGGTGGGTTTCCGGGATCATGCCGTTGCAGGTCTCTCTCTCCTCTCTCCCTCTCTTCCTCTCTCTCTCTCTCTCTCCGATGTTGTGTGTAGTAAATACCTGTTCTTAGAGAGACCAGTGACTTGAGAGATAGCTTGCTGGCTACAGTCGAGCCACTGAGTGGACGTAAACACGTTCATTCCATCTTCTGTTGGCACGCATAAACTCACCTGGATGCACAAAGGGCAGTGTAAACGGATACTATACATAATTACTAAAAATTAAGCATACACGATTTATTTAATAAATCATCTATGCAAATATTGATAAAAGAAAATACATGAACATTTCAAATTAGAGCACCTCTTACCATATCTATATTTTTGAAGTCTTCACACACTTGAAAGTGGCAATTTCAGATCTCCCTTTTTCTGTGTTTTATTCGAATAACACGATTACCCCCAGAATGATTCATTCCCAAATTAGAATGTACTGTATTCATGAATACTTACATTTAGAAATCAACGGGAAACTAAAAGTAAAAGTTGACAATGTTGTGTGTGTGTGTGTGTGTAGTTCTAAGGTGCATAGTCCGTCCGCCAACGAACACGTCAAGGTATAGTTCGATTAAGTTGACAATGTTTCCCAATCGAACTCGTTAAATGACGAGCCTTTTTATGCAATTTGTATTGCACCCACGCACACCCCGACTCACCTGAGTCTCCATATGGAAATGATACTGTGTCCCCATAGAAATGGTCCCAGATATCTTTTTGGGCGAGTTAGCGATGACTTCTGTAAATCGAGAAACAAAGCAGTATTCAATTTTAGTTTGTTGGGTGAAAGAAAGGCACTAAACACTTCCCCATGATCGATTGTGTTACACATGCAAGGTAAATAAAGCCTACATTTCAGAATGACCAATGACGATGTCACCCTATAGTTATTTCCCTTGACATCGGCGTAGCTACTATTAGGCCATATAGGCCCGGGCCTATACATCAATTTAAAATATGAAAAAAAAAGAAAAGTCCAAAAATGCAATAAAAACTGAAGCGGGAGGGGATGTGGGGTTAAGGATCAACATTTGTTTCTTTTTTGATTTTAATGAGTAGGTAATTCAACTTTGTCAAATGTTTATTCTCAAATTTGTCAAAAGATATTTCTTTAAATACCACATAAGTGTTCTGTCAGATACGCCAAAACGCACCACTACATAGCCAAGTGTAAAAAACTCCGGGGTAGCATGCACCGGACCCCCTAGTTTGTCGGGTCTATATATGCATTTCAGGTCAGCTACGCCCCTGCTTGATATAATAACGCATATACGAATCATCTTAAGCATACATTTGATTTATTTTACATCGACAACTAGCTACACATCGTATAAAAATCACTCTCAATGGCGTGAATGACAGCGTTAGCGGGGTCTTAGTGTTGGAAGAAACCGGAGAACCCGGGGGAAATGCACGTGTCCCAGCGGGCTTGTTTTATATGCAGGGGACTTCAGATGGGTTAGGAATTCAACATATGCATGCCTGATAAAATACTAAATGAATGTTGTCTAACGGCTCATCAACACATTATATGTTATTAAGAGTCGCCCCAGAGAGAAGGGAATGAAACATGGGACCTATATTCTTGCTGATGAGTACAATCTTTCGTTGATTAACCTGCTCGGAGGATATACCTCGATACACGGGATAGACCTCGATACACGGGACAGTCCGGTTTACGTCCCAATCCGATGGACGATGCGAAGGGAAAGTGTCTTGCCCAAGGGCAAACTGGCGAAATTCATTGGCGCCAGTGACACTTGAGCCCGGGTCCTCCGGTTTTAAGACCATCGTAATATGCATTGGGCTACGCAATTTCTTTTAGTAAGAAACATGTGAAACTGCGATGTCCAGCATATTCTAAGTCGAAAGGGACATTCTGCAGATTTGTTTTTATTATTTGAAGATGCTGCTTCCGGATTATGATTTATTCCCAATATGATGGTACGAGTATAAGAAAAAACACAGTTTCAAACTGATCAGTGCGATAAGAACGGACATGAAATGAGTGCGATAAAAACGGACATGAAATGAATGCGATAATAACGGACATGAAATGAGTGCGATAATAACGGACATGAAATGAGTGCGATAATAACGGACATGAAATGGGTTTTTACGTCCCGTTAACACACCATATATGTGGAGGTGGATGAGAATACACAAGGTAAAACATGACAAATAACTCTAAAACATGACGATGCCTTTGCGTTATGATCATTTTCAGGTAATGAATATGCAGCTCGCAAAGTGAAAAACAAAACAAAAAACAATTTAAAAAAATCTAACTTTCAAAATGGCTCACTAAGTGTGTACGGGCATACGAAGAAGTACGTGACGGTGCATTAACGTCATAAAAAGAAACAAATCATGGGATTGTTTTCAGTCGGAGGCAAATGCAGTATTCTAAATACATATATTTAACTAGATGGTGTTTCAAGGAACACTTGTGTCGCCTGCCGTGTACTTATTTCACTTCATCAGCTTGGTTAGGTTGCAGGTTGCAGGTTTAGGAAAAGTGGCATAACTCTGCCAAAATTAATGTCGGAGTTGTTGGACATATTTAACGATATTCCTCGAGGTACGACGATGATGTGTGTGAAGTTATATGAACATAGGTCAACTAATTTTCAAGTTATGGCCAAGGTTAGGTTGCAGGTTAAAGTGTGACGGACGCCGGACGACGACGGACAAAGTGATCCCTAAGTATCTGCCATGCTAAGCAGGTAACACAAAAAGTACGTCTGTAAGTCAGTGGTACTTTCGGTTCTACAGATTCAAATACTTCTATAAAACGCTGTGTGTTCATTTTGTTATAGTTGAACCAAAGCCTATCGTTGAGCAAAAAGCGATTATCGATGAGCAAAGAGAGAATATCGGTTCACAAATTGCCGTATCTATTAAGTTCAATATAAACATGTTTGCACTTCCAAAACTGGAGTACTGTGCTCCACCTAACATTGCGTGTGTAGAGTGGAAAGGCCGCGAATAAGAGGAAATCGACAATAACATCATTCTGTCAAGAGGGTTGCTTCTAGACAGCGGACGGGTTCAACTACTACCCATGTGCAGATAAAAAGATTAGGCGGGTAGAATCGCTACCGCTCCTTGAAATTATTTCTTTAAAATTCTAATAAATGATCCTGTATAACCAAAACTTGTTGTTTTGTTTGTCTATGGGTCGATATAACCAACTATAAATATATTTCAAACTTACGATCAGGGTTTCCCACGGTGACGTCCGGGCATGGTTTTGGAAAGAAAGATTTTTTCTGTATGGCATCCTGAATCGTCAACACCGGCGGCTGGACATTTGTGTACGTGACCTTGACAGCAAACGCTGCTCCGAGGGCAGTTCCAAAGTCCTCTAAAATATAAACAGAAACACGTACGTGTAACTTTACGTTTTGTCAACACTGAGTTCAACATAATATTTAGGTAGTTACATGTGGACCACCATAACGAGTTGTTCACACGTTGAATGATCACCCTCCTTAAATCTCAACAGTTTGCGTTACTCTGAAAAATGTACTTACTCTCAATCCCTACTCTCTTTTTAACTGCTTGTGCCTTCAAGACTGCCTGGTATTTCCCACAGATATGGACTAAATAACAGGTATAGATTTTATAAGAATAAATTGAAAAATATTCTGTAATTTTAAAAACGGTCCAGTGATGAGTTCGTCGTTTACCCCACTTTGATTTCATTGTTGCGGTCACAGGTGGCTGTATCTGTGTCGGGAACGGTATCGGTCTTAGTTATATATATATAACTACGATACTCTGGGACATTTTTTTCAGGAAAACTTAAAATATGTTTGTTTTCAACAAATAACACGATTTTTTTTTATTGATTTTTTTTATTGATTTTTTTTAAATATTTTGTTTAGTTCCCAAAACCGATACAACCACCTGTACATACAATGTCCTATTACCTTTAACATCATTTTCTAATTTCAGCCAATTTAAATCCGTCGTTCTTTCGAAATATACACACAGTACACATTTTCTATCAATGCCTTGTTAAACATATTATTTACAAATTACATATTAAATTATAACTTACCAGCAAGAACAATTGCCACTGGTTGACCGCAGTATAATATCTTCTCACTTGCCAATACCTGCACACAAAAAGAAGAAGGTATGCATAACAATATATAAATATATGGGCTCGTCCGAGATTTGATCACCTGACCTCTCGCACTCTTACGCGATTCCCCTAGATCAACGATCTGCCGATAATAAATGATTTTTGTGTTTCATCAGTCGTAGATTTCTCGTGAATGAAAAATCGAAACACGCCACTTCAGTATACTGAATGCATCTCGGGCGGGCGGCGGTGGTGCTGGGAGGTGGGGGCGGGATAGCGGCTGGGCGATAAAAGGAGTTGCATAGATAGGCCATATATTGCATGACGAAATGGTGTTGTTCTATTTGCTCATGGAATGTTTATAATTATTTGGCTATCATTGAATTTTACAAGTAACTTTTAAAACCCAGGATATGAGATTAGGGGGTGAGCCCTGCAACTTTACCACTGAAAAACGCTTGTTCACATGAGCTTTTATAAGTTCTTAGATGATTTACGTGTGTGTGTGGTTGTGTGTGTGGAGGGGGTCGGGGAGGGGTGCGGGGGCGCAACTTATAGTACTTCTTAACTTCTCAGATTTTATAAGGGGCGTGCGCAGTGTGCAACTCCCCCACCTCCCCCTAAATCCGCGTATGCCACTAGGTCATACATAGATATTAATAATAACGATAACACGCAAAACAATTAACATGTAACAGTTTTCAATTGAATGTTGCTCATAGCTACGGTTCGTTAATACGCACTCAAAGGATAAACTCCGGATACGGGACCGGTTACAATCCCCATCTGACGAACGAGGATGAGGGAACATGTCACACACCGATCAAACCTCAGGTTTCCGAACCCTAAAAGATAACAAAATATTTGGGCTCGTCCGGGATTTGAACCCGGGACCTCTCGCACCCAAAGCGAGAATCATACCCCTAGACCAACGAGCCGCGTATAAAGTAAGTAATACAAAAAGGGATTTTATAACTTTAATCTGGTAGGTCCGTAGGTTAGTTCGTATGTATTCTGTTATGTATTCTGTTTATAACTTATATATATCTAAAGCTTCAGTAAATCAACCTGCTACTATTCCCTCTTGTTTGCTTCTTTATCGGTATTACTAATATTAAATATTAAAAAGTAATAAAGTTACTGGGCTCGTCCGGGATTTGAACCCGGGACCTCTCGCACCCAAAGCGAGAATCATAC